>PVKA01000894.1:58411-125883 GCA_004027165.1 Ctenomys sociabilis
TCTCTCTCTCTCTCTCTCTCTCTCTCTCTCTCTCTCTCTCTCTCTCTCTCTCTCTCTCTCTCTCTCTCTGCATACAGGAAAGGGAATGGCGTGAGAACATTTTTATTTTCCCTCTTGTTTATTCCTGAATAGTCCTGAATAGTCTTTCAAAAGTGCATAATAAACTCACCCTTTTCAAGGCCCATTCTTTTTGTGCGTGGTGGGGAGAAAGAAAGGAGGAGGCGGCCTGCACGAGCTGCAGCGCCATTCCCCTGCTGGGGAGCGCCCGTCTTCCTAGGCACCCTAGCTCCCCTCACCTCCCTTCCAAAAGAGACGCCCAGTGCTCAGTTCGCGAACCGGCCCCGGGCCACCCACGCCCTCGCCCGCCGCGAGCCCATCGCGTGCCACAGGGCGCAGCGGGGAGCCGGGAGTTGCAGGTCCGGGCTGCAGCGGCGAGGCAGGCCGGGGCCCGGGCTGCGGAGCGCGCCCCGCGGCAGCCCCAGCGGCAGCTGCGGAGAGCGGAGCTCGGCGGCAGGGAGCGGGCGGGACGCGCCCAGAGACACGCGGAGAAAGGGCAGCGCCGCCGCCTGCTGCCGTCCTCGGCGCGGTTAATCACGCGCTCCCCTCTCGCTGCTGATTTGCAAGAGCAGATTAATCAGAGAGCGCGGCTTGATGAAATTTGCTGTTATTGTGCCCATTTTTAGCAACATCTTTTATTATCTTCATTATTCATTTACAGGGGACCGGCATCAATTATGCAAATGAGTTCACAGACTTTGCAGATTACTTCATTTGCCGCTATTGTTTGTGGAAATTTAATTATTAAATATTATTAAGCTTGCGTTTTCTTCAATTTTCCAAGGCTTAGTTTCATTTGATTTTTCCTCCAGCTGCTCTTCTTCCCTTTCAGTGCCAAAACAGCTCCTCATCAAAGCGGCTCTGGCATGTGAAGACCAAATAAAATCTCCTCAATTTAATAATTTTGATGTTAGTCCCTTGTTCTCAGCTGCTTGCTCAAAGCAATGCGGAGAGGAACGCAGAGCACATTCAATTTAATGAGCAGAAATTGAATTCAAGTTTGTTCGGAATTGACTTCAATTAAGCAGAGTCTTAATGATAAATTAATCTCTTTTCTTTATTCCCCAGAATTTGTTTTTCAAAGTAGGAAATTGGACTACATTGAAAGACCAAATAAAGAATACCAATTTTAACTAGATCATAGAACTGATAGCAAAATTTAATTCTTTATAGTAACGTGCTTGGACAAATAGCATTCTTTCTATGGCGTGTATTATAATTTATATTCATTGTTACCACTTACACTTCCATGGCAAGGATAAAATGGCAGTTGAATTAAATATGGGCTTGTAATAGACTTCAGAGTTTTAATCTTTATTAAGAGACTCTAATTGAATGCATAATTAGCTTTCCAGGCTTTAGGAAATTTGGTTTAATATCTATGTGAACCGAAAACATAGATCAGGAATTTTAGAGCAATTTTTATGAGTTTAGTTTTGAAGAGAAATAAGTGGGCTGTATGTAAAACAGCATCTAAAGCCGAATAGCATGTCTGTGAGAGGCCACGAGTCGGGTTCGTCCTCTGCTGCTCTGGACTTGAAGCCAGGGCTTCCTTGGAACCAGAGCCAATACTTGTAATTTTAAGTTCCTTTTATTAAAACCTCTAATGTTCCTTCAGGCCACCAAATCCATTATTCCTGTCCAGATCCTGCTGAAAATCAAACTCGCAGCTACTTGGGGATTTTAATGAGGGCGTCGTATTGATTGTTTGGTTACAGTGTTCGGGTTTGCTGCCACTGTCAAAAATGTACCTGACATTATTTTCACCCAAATCATGGATCATCTTTTCTGGAACATGCCGAGCATAATTCTGCATGCTCCAGTCCACAGAGCACTCCATCTACATATGCCAAATGTGATTATTGCAGTTCCTTCAGGAGTGACCTTAGATGAGATGAAGTTTGTTCCAAAGAACTTCAAGCTGTTCACTGCGGTATATTCATAGCCACAAATTTAAAATACATCAGTGAGAGAAAATACATTTAGGCTGCATGCTATTTCACAGAGTGCATGGGTTCCCTCTCCTGCTTCCTCCTCTTCTGTATGTTCGCTTTTTTACTGTAGGTCACTCACACCCAGTGCGTGCAAGCCTGGCTTTGCTGTGAATTTTAAATTGAATTGCTCACGATGGGATTATCTTCAGCGTGTGACAGTACGGTATTGTTATTTCCAGTATGTTTCAGGGTCTGCCTGCTCTTTGTTAGAATTAAAGATTTATATAATAATAGAATTTTAAAACTGCCAAGGCTCTTAAAAAACACCTGGCCCAACTCCTATGTTTTATAGATGAGGAAACCAAGGCCTATAAATGTTATGGAATTGTCCCAAGGCCACAGATTCAGCCGGACACGGGGCCATGACTGAAACTGGCACGGATGCTGATGGCCAGACCAAAGAATTCTTTCCCTCACGAGTCAAGGCTGCCTCCGAGTTGTGTCGTGACATCTCTGAGTAAGTGGGAACTAGCTTTAAAAAGACAGGAATTAATTTATTGTCTTGTTCAGACTGGGAAATATATTGATTAAAGTGCATAAAAGCACACACAAACACAGTAAGCCTATTTATCTGGAACTTAGACAATTGGGAAGTCTAGATAATAGAATTGTTTTGTGCTCTACTTTAGGAGAGAAAAAAACAAATGGTAAGTTCATAGACTAACATGAGGATTGTTTTTACACTCCCCCCCCCCCCAATTTTCTAATGCTGTAGGTCCTATCTTCTATAGTGGAAGTAGACATCATTTTCAATGGTGATTTTTAGTAGTTTTTTTCATTCCCCATGAAATGTTAGTATCCCAAACTTCCTTCATTTCTTTGCAGGTTTTTGTTGTTCAATGTTAATGAGCTGTGCTGCAAATACTGACTACCAGGCAATGTGCTAGATGTTGAACATTTGTAGACTGATCAGGCTGCATAAAAGCATACAGTTACAGTCTAGGCCATGTGGAGAACAGAAAGGAACCAACACTATGGTAGGAAATGGGAGCCTAGAGCGTGGAAGTGTAGGGGAGGTGAGCAACCCAGACAAGGAGGCCTGAGAAACTTTCATGCAAATTACCAAGTGTGAGAAGGTGGCAAGCCTGATAGGGCAGATGTAGGATTTCTGGGGGAAGAAGGAAAACTATTCAGATAGAAGGAGGTGTGAAGTGGGATGAGAGCTGGTTAAAGGCTTGTGCCAGAGAGTGCTGGGAAGCTGAACTACAAAGCCAAGGCTCAGGCCTCTACGTGCTTTTGCATGGAGTTAAGGACAAATCATTTCTCCTTATAGACCCGAGGGCAGCTATTTAAACAGGGTCTATGGGAGCACAAATATACTTGAGATCATGGTGGTCTCATCTTCATCCTCTATTAACTAATGTCTGTTATTACTTGGTGCTTTAGCAGTGATTTACTGGGACATAAAGCAAGGTAGAGGACTGGGGAGAGGAAATGGGATGCACAGAGAAGAATAATGAGCCAGATGAGGGTGGAAGGAGGTATCTGGAATGAAGAACTGCTCCCAGGTTGGCCTAGGGTCCAAGGAGGCCTCTTTCGTCAAGCCCAGCCCTTGAGTCACTACAATCATTTGTGCATCTTTGGTTCCTGGAGAATGGCTAGAACTTTTTAATGCAAACACTATATAACAAGAATTGGTGAGGATGATTTATAGTGTTTTCTTTAAAATAACTTTTCAAGAGTTCAATGCCCCAGTGAAGTCAAAACAGACAAAATCACCTATTAAAAACCCTGCTAGAGTATTGTGTCAAGTTTTTGAGAATCAGCCTGTGCTTCCTGGTGAGCAAGATAGCTTGATTAATTACAGCTTTGGATTAGCTGGAACATTACATTCTTTACACTGATCTAAGCAATCTGGTGAACTAAGTCTATTTCCTTATATACAGATCTACAAAACTGAGCTTTTAATTTTCTGTGTAAGAGAACTAAAGTATAAAAGTGGTGTAAACACAAGCACTTCAGATAGGATCAAGGACATCTTTTTTTGCATTAAAATTTCAGAATTCAGGCAGAATCATATGATTTCAATAATCAAATGAGTTTATTGCTATGATCTGAAAAAGTAGAATAAAAATTTAAAGTTAGTAGTGGGCATCTAAACAGAAGCAGCGGAAAAGAGAAATTGCTTTCTAGTGAAGGTTGTCTTGTGAGCTATGGTTGTTTAAGTTCAGAGAAAGATTGATTTACAGGGCTGCGGGACCTACAGTTAAAGGTGAAAGGGCAGGCACTTCGATCTACACCTGTCATCTTAAACTGAATTAAAACACCCTCTGAGGAAAACTGTAAAAGTCCAAGACTGGGTGTGATATGCTTGAGCCTGAGAGTCTCCTAATGCGCATGCGCTTGGGGGCAGGCTTGTCTTAGGTGCGTTATCAGAGGGGTGGTTTCCTGACCAATCTTAAAAGCAGGTCTCTGAGGCATGGCCGAAAGCACTTTTCTCCCTCGCCAGCTCTCTTCTCTCTGCTTCGGACTGCACGCCTCACTTTCTCTTCCATGCCACGTTACATCGTCTTGCTGCTTTGGATCCTGCCGACCATGGCCTGACATATGAGTTGCAGTCGACCTGTCCTCTTTCAAGTTGTAGGCGTCGGGTGTTGAGTCTTAGCAACAGAAAAGCTGCCGAGATGGGGGAGAAGGCATCCGTGTCTGAGGCTAGAGGCCTTCTACAATGCCAGGTGCTGGTGCAAGGCCAGAAGCCCATTGATGGGTGTTGTTCTGGGATTGCTGAGGCGACAAAGTGTCTTCACTGCCTTCCTCCCAAGGAATTTAGCATCACCTAAACAGGCTATTGAGTCTCCCATTCAGATACTAAGCAGGCCTGACCCTGCTTAGCTTCTGACATCAGACAAGATTGGGCACATTCAGAGTGGTACGGATTGTATGTTCTCTGCCTCATTTATCAAATTGATAGCTACATCAGTCCATTGAGTTTTCTTTTTCTTGTGTTTGCATTGCTTACATATTCCTATTTAGTGTTGGGTCTACAGAGTCTTACTATATAGTTTGGACTCATAGTGATTCTCATGTTTTTCAGCCTTCCAAACACTGAGATTACAGGTGTGCTCCGCCATGTCCAGTCTCAATCACTATCTCTGCGCTCTTCAGGGGTGGGCCAGCATGGTACAAAAGGGATCGAACCCGGGACATTGCCTAAGCAGGCGCTTTAGTACGCTGAGCAATCTGGCTGGCCCCTTATTCCTCTTAAATAGTTCTGATTTTCTTGATCTTCCCCTGAAACTTGGACTTAATATTTCTTTCTTTGACATTAACTGCTTTGCCATTTATGTATTGTTTTAGAATAAGGTAGCTTTTTTGGAGCAAACTTTTTTTTGATCCTATTTGATGGCTAACTTACCTAGATGCAAGCATGTATGGCCCCCTCTGCGTAAGTGACTGTGTGGGGTCTCTCCAGACCACAAAGGTGACCTGGGCGGTTACTTTGCTATCTGCCACCTCAGGCCTACCAGGTCCAGGTGACAGAGAAATAAGTAATTTCAAGAAGCTAACAAGTGTTAGAGCAGACAGTCAAGAGAAACAGGGTTAAGCATCATCTGTATAAGAAGGAAACAGCCTGCATGTTCCAGAGCCAGCTGGTGATTGTCGAGGCCCAGGACACAGCAGTGGGGTGGGGTAGGAAGAGCGTGGGCCTTCCAGTCCCACAGCCTGGCTAAGGTCTGCAGTGTACACTGTCAGACACACATTCACTTCTCAAGCTCAGTCTTCAAACTTGCAGTGTGCAGTAGTGCATAGGTATGAGAGGATCACTGTTTGCACTTCTTGCCCCAAAGTTTTCAGATTTGGAAAGGAAAAACTCTGGCCTCTAAGTGCTGTTCCTTACTTTCTCCCTATAGCTCTATAGGAGTTGGCCTGAGCCTGGGTGTGAAGTTGAGAGAGAGAGAGAGAGAGAGAGAGAGAGAGAGAGAGTGGGGTGAACACTGGAATATGCTTGACTCCTGTGTGCGTGCATGAGTGTGTGTGTGTATATATGTGTATGCATGCATGTTTGTGCACGTGTGTCCTACCCTTTGGTTTCTTGCTGTCTTGGTCTTCTCACACAAAAAAGAAATAATTTGGGAGAAAAAAGTAAACTTTCCTTTTTTCTTTGTAATCTTTCCACCCATTTATTGTTTATATGTTTAAGGATCCTGGAAAACATTAAGTACTCAATACATTTATGATGAACATATGTGTAAAAGGAAAGCTGAGCAAGAAGACAGATGAAATAAATGGAGCCTAAGCTGAAGATGTTCTTACAGCTTGGTATTATTTTTGGAGGGGGGATTCAGGAATTTTATCCTGCTCTGGCCTGTCAGTGACTAATAGATTTCAAATAAACAGAGATATCCTAGGAAACTAAAATCCACATCGAATTCAGGTTTTTTTTTTTTTTTTTGACACAGAAAGACTGTTATGAAAGAGTTAACTTTAATGACATCAGGACCCCCCCAAATGTGCTTGCAGGAAACTCCCATGTGGAATTGTGACAGGCTCTTGAGATGGTAAATTGTTAAGATGCTTGGAAATGAAGGGAGGGAAGGAAGGAGGAGGAGAGAGAATGAGAGACAGACAGAAGGGAGAATGGGGGAAGGGAGACAAAGATGAGAAAAAGCAGAGCAGAGTGTGGAGTGAAAGACATAAACTGGAGAAGTGGACATAATGGGAGGACAAAGAGGAGGAAAGGGAGCAGTGGAGGAAAGAGAGAGGCTCGGGCACAGAAAGGAGCCTGAGATTTAGGGAACCATAGTGTTTTGCACTTAGGAACTCAGTTGTGTAGTGGGTCTCATGGAGAGTGGGCCTCATTATGTTGCGTCAAAATTCTCATTAACCACTGTTTACAGCTGTTTAACTGCTGCTTGCTTTTGGATTTTCAAAGGGTTGATTTCTAACAGGGTAAATAATCAGTGTGGCCCATCATGGGGAAAGCACTCTTCTCTTGCAATATCATCTCTGGCACGTACCTGTGCCCCAAGTAAAGGCTCTCCACTCTCTCACCTTGAAGAGTAGAGGTTAATGGGGACTGATACTTTCCCTCTCCCTCTGCCAAGCAGCCTGCTTCCTGTCATAGGTCACACTGACATGCTAGAACCTTCCAGGGAAAGCTTCTTGAATCCCAGGGCAGCATCAGGGAAAGTGCTACCCACAGATGCCGAGGAAAGGGGTGCTTTGTGGACAAGGTGGTACAGGAGATCACCAGCTTTGGATTAAAAAAATATTGTTCTGATAAATGCGTAAGCAGCCCATGGTAGAATTGAGGAGGGAAGATGCTAGCAAAGAGGCATAAACTTCATGATTTTTGGGTTTCATGAATTTTTAGGAGCTGTCTGCGACAGGAGAGACACGGCTTTAATGCCGCTTTAAAGCACAGGATAAAAACATGGAGATCTCCTGTTTGTTCTGCTTGCTTCCATCCTCATGGATAGCTTTCTACTTCGGGGACCTCTCTCACGACAGCTTGCTGCTTTGTGTTAGTTAGTTTTTGATTATCGATAACCAAAGATGTTTGCTGTTCTTTGGTGAAAAAAAATTAGAAAGAAATCTCGTGTTTATTTCTTAGGTGGGAAGGGGCAGGTTGTCAACATACGCAGTTTGGGAGCCTGTATTTTGAAAAAGTCGCCCTTGTTATTTAGCGCTGCCCTTCATAATACAAATTGCAAATAAGGCACAATGCCAGTGCTGAAAAGTAATTTCAATTAAAATTCCCAGGGCTTTTCAGGGGCGACACAGGAGTCAGCCTTAACACAGTGTCCTTGAGTCTGGGCACAGTTTACCTGGAAAGCTTCGAAGAGAGACAAATGATTTTAGTGTCACCTCCTTCACCCCCTTTTTGCTGTGTCCCCCAGGCCACAAACAAACCAGACCACCCTTTCCATGAAAAAGGAGGTTCGTGATCGCTTGTCCGGAAAAGCTGGTAATGGACTATTAAATAGTTGTTTGTGAAATCACCGCGCAGTACAGTGTTTACTTGTTTCTGCAGAAGTATTTCTGTTTACCCAGTTCTGGGTAAAGAGCAGATCATCTGACAAGGCCCCGGAGTAAACAACATCCCCTTATTCCC
The DNA here is from genome assembly GCA_004027165.1 of Ctenomys sociabilis. NCBI lineage: Eukaryota > Metazoa > Chordata > Mammalia > Rodentia > Ctenomyidae > Ctenomys > Ctenomys sociabilis. Next base: position 66,518 of record PVKA01000894.1, read on the forward strand.
TTTCTGTCTTCTGCTGGAGGGCCTCTGTCTTTTCTCTTGTTAGGGAAAGAGAAACGGGATTTGTGGAGACTTTACAAAAGCCACAGCAAGTAGGGCTGCTCTAGTGTGTTGGGCTGTCTGGAACTGACGGTCATAATAGTCAGTCCTGGAAGACAATGTGCCCCTGCCTTAAAGTGTCCCTCTCAGCTCGTTGGTGTGGCATTTAAAAAACAAGAGTTATACACTCCTTTAAGTTCAGGTTGGTGATAAAAATCAAGAGTTTTCTGCTTGGAGGAGCAGCATTAAACCAATAGCCATATTGATATCTGAATTTGAGTAACACCTAACACTTACTGGGTGCTCATGTATGTGTCTGGCCCTGTGCTGCAGGCTTTCTCCTTACTAGATACCCTCACAAAAGTGCCATCGGTATAGCATAGTTATTATGTACAAGCGACAGAGGAGGAGAGGTGATTTGGAAATCTAATAAGAAGTTGGCAAGGAGAAAACCTATTATTTGAACCCAAATTCTCCAACTCCCAAGCCTGTGTTCATCAGACTTGTTCCAACAGAGATGGAGATTTGGAGAAGAAGGCCCAGGACAGTTCAATTCAGGTGCGAGAGGGTGGTGTCCCACTCTGAGGCTCCATGTGGGGAGTGTATGCACAAGGGGAAGTCTGAGTGGAGGGAGGTTTGTGTCACCTGCTCCTGACTATTGGCAGAGGTTTGCAAAGAAGGACTACTGGAAATGAACACAGAAGGGGGCCGCCAAGGAGGCGGAGATTGATTTCACAGCTGTATTTACAGCTAACCTGATGGAATCATTTTCATAAAAGTCCCCTTGATCCTGAAATTGCAAGATTTCTGCCCCTCTTTCATGGACAAAGAATCATGGGCGTTGCATGTGATTCTGTGTCTATGAGGGCTTATTAATTCTCTTGACAGCAGAGGAGACTGAGGCAGAGGAGAGCCAGACGAGAGCTCACATGGCTTGCTCTGAGCCAGGGGTCTCTGTAGCGCAGCTGTAGCAGCGTCTCACACATTGCCCCTACCTTCTTCCCCCTCGTGGTCTTCCCTTCATTTTGGTTCCCTCCCATTGTAGGCCTCCTTCCTTTCTAGCAGAAACACAAGCTGTGCACTCAGGGCTGCAGCCTCAGTCTGATTTTGGGTTCTGTAATTCATTGTTATGTGGAGAACGCCTTCAGTGAAACACAACAAGCTGCAGAAAATATAATTCTCCCTTAATGTATATTTACTAAGTGTATTTATTATTCATCAGGATGTGCATTTTAAAATGTGAGTCTAGATTCCCTCACTTTTAATCCCAAACAAATGCTAAAAGATTTATTTTTATAATAATCCTGGAAAGAGAGCAAAGTAAGCCTCCCTGAACACAGCTTGCCAAGTGGCGGATGTGAGCGCTATATATCCACACTGGATGCTCGATGTGCAGTTGTTTGTCGTCTCTTACTGTTTCTAGCGGTGATGTACAGAAGCACGTGAGCTCACCAGGGCCCGTCAATGTTTGCAATTTGTTGGTTCTGACTCTAGGGAGGGAGTACTGCAAGGGAAAGTGGTAAAATCCCTTTACTGTGCAAGATACAGACAGAAACGGTGGGGAAAGTCAAGGCAGATCAATGAAGAAAGGGGAAGGTGTGTTCCAGGAGACAAGAAAATAGGCAGAAATAAACTTTAAAGGTTTCAAGGTGCTATCAACATGCAAGTGTTTGGAAAGTATATGAAGACTGAAACATGAATGCATTAAGCATCTCAGAATGAATAATCGCTAACCCCCCCCCCCCCATCCTGTAAGAAGAAAAGCTCGAGGGAGCGGGAGCCACTGTGAGGCTGTGCAGTGTGGACTGCTCAGGAGTAGTTAAAAGCCAGCTTACTGGATGGTGGGCCATCTTTCTAGCTGGGTTGGGCCTCGATTTGCACAAAAGGCTTCAACCTCTTGATTTGGGAAAAGTCTTTGCCCATGACTAATCTTTCCTCATATTCCAAATAGCAGCTGTGTCCCACATTTCTCAAGATTTTAGGGTATAGTAGTTCCTTGGTTATCAGCTGGAGAAGGTGGAGAGGGTCTTCTGACTGGTGAGGACCAGTGAAGATACAGGTAGCTACTTATTTTCCACACCGTATCTATCTGTATCTGCTTGTGTAAATTTTTAAAGTAAACCTGTAACACCTATACTACATGAGCAATCCATGTTGAAATAGGAATTAAAAGTAATTCAGTTAAAAGGAAAGTTACATTTCAGATGTCACTTAATACAAATCTTGGGACAGTCCCTCTTTCGAGGTTGATCATCAGGAAATTAATGATGTTAGTATGACCTGTCATGCAGCTAGAGTGGTAAGCACTAACAGAATGGAACCTGGGAAAGATCAGTCTCTGGTTGTATCCGGCGGGCTTTGCTTTCTTTCACTGGCTAGGACCAAGGAAATGAAAGCGCAGGTCGATCCCTTGGCTTTGAATATACTCTCAAGTGTGCAGGGCCACAGATGGATGAACAGGAGTTCTTTCATTGTGCAGACCAAGGTACGGCTGGTCGGTCCTTCAGACTCTATTCTGCTATGCTGGACTCTTCAAATATAATTTCTCCGGAGAAAAAATGGCTTTGGAATATACTTGCAGCGCATCAAAGCTTTCCAGTGTGCACAAGGAGAGGGATGATTGGACATGATTCCATCTACAATTCAAGTATAATCCCATAATGTATATCATGGTGTACCAGTTAGATAATAATTAATGTCGAAGAGCCATATTTAAGCAAAGAGTCAACTTTAATCATGTCATCAAACATTTCAAATCCAAAACAAGAAAATAAATTTTAGAGGAATAGTGGAAAATAGCTACTTTCTAAAACTTAAAAGGAAAAGTAATAGCAAATGCAATCAGTTTTATATATATATATAGTGGTTACTGTCTGGACTCTCTTTTTGTATTTTAGGGAAGGGTCTACAGGGTGCTCAGGGTATCAATTACTAGATCAGGCTCATAGTGATCCACCTGCTTACAGCCTCCCAAGAGCTGGAATTACAGGTGTGTCACCACACCCAGTCTTAACTGTCATCTCAGCATGCTCTGGGGGTGGGGCTGGTACAGCCCAGGGATCAAACCCCTGGCCCCTGTACCTGCTTGCAGGCGCTTTAATCCGCTGAGCTATTTGGCCGTCCCTCTGGGCTCTTTCGTGAACCTCCTCTCAGTGCTACCATGCTTGCTTTCCTCTCTGGAAATTCCTTATTGACCAATGCCTTCTAGGTCAGCTCATCTGACTGTGAACAGAGCTCTTCTCTTTACTGTGAAGTACTAAATGATGTGGCCTCTAAATTCTTGCTCTAGCCTTTAGCTTTCAATAAATTAATTAAACAGAAATAATTTGGTATCTTTTGCAGAACTTAAGGCCTATAATAAATGTCACTAGTGTCATAGAAAACAATATGTAAATTATTTTGAAAGGGATTGTTTCAACTATAGAGCAGGCAGTGAAGGAGACAAATGGAAAAGATTTGTGAGAGGCCATTTCTATAATGACATCATACGAGCCAAGAGGGTTTCAAAAGCAATTCTATTCATGCCAAAACTAGGAAAGAACAGCGGAGCAGGCCTAATATTTCTATGTCTGTCATTTTGCCCTTTGTTAGATTATGGGAGACAGTAAAAGGAATAGAAAGTAAAAGATGCAGAAACTTTACACCAGATTAAGTATTTGTGTTAGTAAGCTCTTGTGTGAGTTTATATTACGTAATTACTAAGTTTTTAGAAACCCTTTTGCTAATAAAAAAGAAAAAAAACACAAGGGCATGATTGCACATTTCACAGTCTTTGTTTCAAAATATTGCAGATATGAGAATCACAATGATTTGAAGAAAATGCCACATCAAGCAGGTTTTCCATTTTTAGTAAAATTTCCAGATGAGCACCGTATCTCTGAAATGTTCTTAAAGGTTATGTTAGTTCATGAGACAGGCTGAAAACAATGACGTTTGTCTCTCATACAAATTTCCAAGACGAGAAAAAAATTTAAAAAGCAAATTAAATAGAGTGAAGTAAATGAGACATTATTCCTCTAAAATTGTTTTATTGTCTGCCAGGAAAATATCTTCAGGAGATGGACTGAAAAGTAAAAGACTTTTGTAGTGAGCATCTGAACCACAGCAGATTTGTGGGTATTATTGGCTTTTTCAGACATCAAAAGCAAACTGTGTGAAAGATGATGGAGGTGCTCAGACAGGAATGGGAATGAAAATGAGCAAATAGAAGAGCATGCTCAATAAAAACACAAAATGATAATCAGAATAAATGAGACTATCAGTGCGCAAGTAGAAGGAAATCAACTAGGAACATCTGTTCAGGTGAGGCTGAAATTAAGAGAATAATCAGACTCTGGTCGTGTGCATTTGGAGAAAACATCTATGAAAGAGATGATGAGTAGTGCCTCATGCTTCACCCATGTGGGATGATCCTATGCTGCCTTTGTACTCTCACTACAATTAGGTTTTGTAGCTGTGGGTTTTACCCCTTCTCAGGAGCACAAGTTTGCAGTAAAAATCCAATCAGATGTGTGTTGTGGATTTAGAAAAAAATTTAGTGGTCAAATGAAAATTTCTCACAGAAAAATGTAGAATTATAGTAGGTATGATAAACATTTCCAAGTGAGCCTGCAAAGGGATGAAAACAGTAACATGAAACTGTAAAAATCTTCGGATAAATGAGTATGTAACACGGAGAGCATTTGAATGACATGCATTCACCTCAGGTTCTAGAAAACATGCACCCACTTTTCCCCATTCTTTCTGCAAGATGCTCTTTAAAACTCTGAGTATTACATGTGGACTAAACTTGAGAGAGCTGAAAGGAGCGAAGGCAGCAGGTGAGCAGGAGACCTCGGGGCCTGCTCTATAATGTGTCAGGGAATTCCTGAAACCCAGCAACCAGGAAATCCCAAAGTTGGAGGCAGCTCCATCAGAAGTCTGGTCTCTTCAGTCAAAGGACCAGGAAAGGGGCATCCTGGAAAAATACACAAAAAATGAATTCTGTACTCTATTCAAACATTAAAACCTCTCCCTTTGTCAGCCAACCCCAAACAGGGAGCCTGCACTTCTCCCCTCATCTGGACCTAACAAGGCAGCCATCGCACTTGCCATGTGGGTTGTGTCAGAGAGGCACAGGGTTTAGAAACCTTGGAAACAAGGTTTAGACAGGTCTAACACCTAGTTATAACATTCTAGTGCCCAGAATACAGCTGTCCTATCAAGACCCATGAAAATCTCCACTTGAATGCTAACAGATAATGAACAGAAAACAGTCCACATGACTTAAGAGGTTGGAATTATCTGACCAGAACTTTAAAGCTGTGTTATAAAAATGCTCCAATTAGTAATCATGAATACACTTGAAACAAATGAAAAATGGAAAATAGCAGCAAAGAAATAGAAAATATAAAAAAGAACTGAAAAATATAACACCTGAAATTCAAAACTCATTAGATATGGTTAAAATGGAATAGAAGTGACAGAAGAATCAGTGAACTGGAGAACAGAGTGTTGGAAATAATCTAATATATAACAGAGAGAAAGGAGATTTTAAACTAATGAATAGAGCCTTGGGGACCTAAGCAGCTAAAAAATTTTTTAAATATTTGGAACAGGGTCTCACTATGCATGCAGCTCAGACTCATAGTGATCCTCCTCTCTTTAGCCTCCCCAGCACTGGGATTACATGTGTACACCACAATGTCTGGACTTGGTGGCCAGCTCAGAGCACCTGGGGTGGAACCCAGGTCCCTGTGCTTGCCTAGGTAGGCACTTAGTCTACTGAGCTATCTCACTGGCCCTAAAAAGCATTCTGATAATTACATCACTCATATCCCAGACAGAGCAGAAGAAATATGTAGGGGTGCAAAATAAAAAAATAATGGCTGAAAAATTTCATGTTTGGCACAGTACAATTCTGCAAAAGCCATAAATCTGTAAAAATCTATTTGAAAAAACTCAAGAGAATGAGCTAACCTGAGTTAGGACAAACCTAAGAAAATCTATACCCAGACCCATGTAGGAGGCAACCTTAATGAAAAGCTTGCTTTAGTGCTGCTAAGATTTCAGGAGCACATACCTAACATCCTTGAGCGACTTTCTAAGTGAGAAATCCTGTTTTACAGGCAGGTTTCTGAATTGCTTTCTTCTTCTTATTATCTCAATTGACCCTGTGAAATGCTGCATAATTTATGTTGAACACATGCATGCACACACACACATAAATCAATGTATTTTAGTGACTTAAATGAAATCAAAAGTCAGACAAAAATTTAAAAAAATTACAAATCACGTAAAATTATTAAAAAACTCCTAGCATGTGTGAGGCATTGTGATTATTCTCATATGAAGGCTTAGTCTGTCCTTTGTGGAAAACATGTATCCTGCCAGGTCAGAAAGTGAAGTCGGTCGTGTTTTATTCTGAAGCCACAGTGTTGTAAAGCAGTGAGTGCAAGAACAACAGTGAGGGCTGGAGATAGAGCTCAGTGGCACTTAGAGGTCCTAAGTATCAAAATAAATAAATAAATAAATAGGTAAACAACTACCATTGTGCAAGGATCAAGAATTCAAACTGGATCAGCAGTTATGACCGTAAGTTCTGACTAATGAATATAATTGCTGCGGGTGGAACTGTATGAAAAAATTATAATCACAAGTCTCTGAAAAATCACCTCCCAGCTGTTGCACAGTAGATATGCAATAAATATTTGGTGACTGCATGAATAAAAGAAGAGGGACCAGCTTGGAGATATGAGGGATGAAGTACTTTTAGTAATGCAGATGTGAACACATCACTCAATTGTGTAAGGGTACTTTTTAACTTTGTGGTATGTTTATGGGTATATGATTCATTTAAGAAAGATTCCTTATTCTAAAATCATAGATCTTTTGTTTTTTCCTTTTGTTGAAAGTTTGTTTACATGAAGCTAATTTTGGAATGCATTTATCTTTCCGTCTTTGGAGACGCACACAGACCTTTCAGAATACTGCACAGCGGTTGTATCTTGGGGTGATCACATCCTCACTGTGTATGTAGTTTGCTCAAACTAGTGTGCAGTAATGCAGTGATATAATTTACACTGTTGAGGGCTTCTAAAGGTCTGTTTTTAAGAGTGCTAGTCTTGTGGGTTATCAGTACATATTCCTCAAAATGCTACGTGAAATAATGGAACTAAAAATCATGCCCCTATGTAAATGTGGAGATTCTCATTTTTGGTATTCAGCATGCTCATGTAGCAAAGCCCTTAGAGATTTCTAACAAGGAAGTGTTTTTCTCACCCAGCAGCAGAGTCTCATCTCAAAGGTAAACGGCAGTCTTCTTGTGGGGTATAGGGAAGGCGAAGAATGGCGTTGCTATTGTGATCTATTTTGATAATTTTTCCAAGTGATCCTGAGATATTTTTACCCCACTCCACCAAATTTTTTTCCAGTCTGGAGAATCACAGGTGTAGTTTGTAAATGTGTATAAATCTTAGTTTCCCAAACATATGTGGGTGTGAAACCCCAACTTCATGAAGTGCGGGGGCCAGGAGACTGGAAATGTACTTGTACCATTGCTTGCACCTGAGCTTAGTATCTCTGTTATGCAAAATTGTTTTTATCCCTCTGTTCACCAAAGAAACGTAGAAGTACTGGGCTTGGGACTTAAAATGAAGTTTTGCATATGAAGTCTAGAAATGGTGAAAATCTCGCATTGACCTGGGTAATTAGCACACATTTATTATAGAAAAATCAATATCTAGAGACTCTCAAGTGTTAAAATTTCATGTGCGTCATGGAGAAACGTGACAGAGAAGGTAGGTATACCATAAAATTCTGGTTTAAGTACTAAAAACACTATCTCAACATGGATGGTATAAAAATTCATTTTTCTCTTCTCAATAATTTAAATCTGTTTTTGAAAGTGCATATTTATATATAAAAAAGGAGAGGAACATTAAAGCTGGCATAATACTGTCAGCTGTTGGCCATATGGAAAAATTTAAATTGTCATAAAGCTGGCCAGTTATAAAATGTCTTAGATAGTTTTTAAAAATCATATTTTAAGCATTTGAGCAATATGCTCAAAAATTCCCCAGTGAACTACATTAGTCACATAAATCTGTAATTTCACTGATTTTTCTATATGTAATCCATTGTTTTTTAATTGTCCACTGCAATATGTAATCAAAGTTTTCTGGTGGTGATAGGATTCAGGAAAAAATTTTTAAAAATTTCATTATTAGTAGTATTTTGTGTGTGGTACCAGGAGTCAAACCCAGGAAACTGAACATATTGGGCTGGTGTTCTACATCTGAGCTACATCCCTAACCCCACAAATACATTATAAACTTTCATGCATAGGCAACTTTGTGTATTAAGTGCATGTAGTTATTACTATGTATCATTTATTGATAACATCTATGTACAAGATGTTATGTAAAAGCTTGCAGTATAGATGGTATTATATACATGAAGAAAGAGAGTAAGGGAAAGAAGTTTTAAATATATATTTTGTTTTTCTTCTAAATTAATAATTTAATTGGATAGGCAGACTATAATGTATATTTTAAACTATCTTCTAGAAATATATGAATTTATATTTGTACCAGTTGTGAGTGATAGCTTTCCTGTATCTTTGTACATTGTTACTATTGTTGACTATTTAAACTTCTTTTGGCACGAAAGCATTTTATGCTGCTTATATGCACATTCTGATTTCAGATATTTACATGAAGTATTATTAATGTAGTTATCAATCATCATGAATTTCATTCGTTTATTTTTAAAAAAACCTTCATTTATTTATGTATTTATGTGCAGGGTCTCCTTACACACCTCAGACTTGTAGTGATCCTCCTATTTCAGCCTCCCCAGCACTGGGATTACAGCCGCATACCACCACACCCAGTTTCAGCGTCCAGCATGGTCGCCGGGCCGGGGATCAAATCCAGGTCCTTGCGTTTGTCAGGTAGGTGCTTAGACTGCTGAGCTATCTCCCCAGCCCTCACTTGTTTATTAATGCAACTGAGTCATTTATTTAGTGCATATGACCTAAGCCCACGGTATGTGGCATCCTCTGTTGCAGGTGGTAGGGGTAGGATTCCTGACACACATCAGTCCTGCCCTCACTGGAAGTGCTTTCTAGCATGTTCTGCTAATATGGTAAAGAGCCATTCCTGGTAATGCATGACAGTGTCTATTTTATACTTTGATACACATTTTGTCACATCCAGTCTCTTTTTAGATCAATGTCTTGCTAAGCAAAGATTCACAGCCAAAGTTTAGACCATATGAATTTATGAAGCTAGTGTGATAATTAGATGATGGTTTGAGTTTAATTATATGATTGCTATGCAATGACAACTCACATTAGAAATAGGTTTCATACATGTTTAACTGCTTCATAATGTATTCTACAGTGTTACAAGTTTTTTTTTTTGTAGGTTAAATATGCAAGTTTAGTTGAAAATATAGAGAACTAGCAGGAAATTTATAAGCTTTTGCAAAAAAGGTGAGTTTTGGGAGCCAAAAGGAAAGAAAATAAGGAAGTGTGATATCTTAGGAAACAGGGGAGGGAGGAGGATTAATGAACCTTACAGCCTCCTAGTGGTGCCCATCAGATTGTCTATAACCGGGCCCAGCAATTTATTACAAATATTTACTTGACGTGAGAAGAAAGCAGAGTATGAAAATGGCGTGGTCTTGGGTTCATGTTGTAATGCTTAACTAGATGTTCCAGATTTTGCTTTTTAAAGTCCCATAGCTGAAAGGGATGGTGAGTGACAGCATGAAAATGTTCCAGTTTTCCTTGTACAGGAAAAATAAATCACAGACAGAAAGACCTCTCATAATTTTTCTTACCATTTTAAAGAAATTTCCTTTCTCTTCCATTTTAGAATTAATTTACTTTAGAGAGAGTAACTTTCAGAAAATGGCCCTACACGTTTGCCACCTTAAAATGTACAATACTCTCAGCACTGCTTTCCTACTCCCCTCCACGCCTGATAGATGCTATGTAGTAATGTGATATATTAGCTTGGGTCTGTATTTTCTATCCCAGCGATTTGGCTTCCCTCACCAAACATACTGTACACCAGATTTTGCAAACCACAGGAAAACTGGCACAAGTTTTGAGTATTTTGCTTTATAAAATGAGACGCTGTATTTACTAAAGTTTAAAACATGTTTTTTTTATATTGTTTCAATAAATCTCTGGCCTTGAAACGAATGCAAATAAAATGGTCACGCGTTAAGCCCTCACTATAAGTAAAATTTGGTCTGCCTTGCAGATAATAGGGGAGAGCCCACAGATGAAATTCAATTAAAGCTTTTTTTGTTGTCTTCAAATTTTCAGTGCAAAACTGTAGTAGTTTTGCAAACGTTGTTGAAGTATTTGGTTTATAGATAGCGTTTGTGAAAAGATAAGATAAAATTCTAGTGCAACATTTATGTTTTGAAGACCTATCTAATCTGTAGCGGCACGAGAAATGTAGTAGAGGTACATGTTGCTGAAAATCACTATAGCATTAAAATGCTTAGAAACCAAGGCAGTTAATATAATTTATGTATACATAAACTAAATGATATCTGTACTAGAGACTTCTTGGATAGAAGCATTTTCCCCAGTATTTTAATCAAGTATGCTATCATGTGTGCTCCATTCGATGCATGAAGCACTTGAATTTGCTGATGTGTGTTTCACTTAATGGATCTAATATTTGTAATGTGCTATTAATGTCTATTAGAAATACATATAATAGTGAAAATGAATTTTAATCAGAAATAGTTGCTATTTCTTGAAATCAGGAAGACCAAAATAACAGTGAGCTAGATTTATTCAATTCTTTAAAGTGACTATTTTCTTGTCTCTGAATTGAAATAGTAACATATTCATATTCTTATTTTGCATAAATTTACATGACAAATTCCCAGAGCTCTAATTTGAAGTAAGTCAAATAAAGGCATGCAACCTCTTGCACGGTCTGGTATTTAGAGAAAGTACATCTAAGAGGCTTTTTAAAAAATTAATTTGATTACCTTTTGGGACAAGAGACAAGGGAATAAAAACAGGAAAAAATGGATAAAAGCAAGAATGTGAGAGCTGCGAGATGGAGTGCAAGAGGACGCTCATTCAGGTCTGCGGGTGTCTAACAGCTTTGAGTGGTAATTCACAGAACAGAAACTCCATCCTTTAAAATGTACAAGTCAGTGGCTTTCAGTACATTCACAGCGTTGTGTAACCGTCACCCTGGCTGGACTGTGGAGCGCTGCGATTGCAGGCCTGTTATCACTCATTCCTCCTTCCTGAGGCTGCCAAGCACTAATTTACCCTCTGTCTTTATTAATTCTAATATATGTTCAAGGCAATATCCATTTTATTTTACTTCATAGCAATGGAGTCTAAATTGTTTATAGATTGTGCTCAGTGATTGATTATATTAATCATGTATGTGCTTTGGGCATTTAGTTTTGTCCAGAATCCCAACCTTCTGATACTTATAAAGTCAAGATGATTTCAAATAAGCACACAAAATTATTAATAGCTATGTAGAAGTAAAGCAAGGTTTCCAGAGAAGCTTTTTTTAAATTTTAGTTTTTATTATTTGTTCTATTCCTTTGTTTTGGAGATATATATATATCTATATCTATATATATCTATATCTATATCTATATATATATATATATATATATATATATATATATATATATATATATATATATATAATTATAGCTTTATCTAAGTAATATGAAGTTCAGTTGAAGGTTTGTTGATTTGTTAATTTTACCCCATTGTTAATCAATCACAAATTATCGTTGTCTCATCCATAACTATGTTAAGAGTTATGAGGCAAATAATCTCTCAGCTCTCAAGGGTCTTACAAACTGTGTGACTCCATCCTTTCATTATTTGAGTTTTTCTTGAGGTTTGTAAAAATTTTTTATTGAATCAATACTACTAATCTATGCAGATATTCCAGGCCAATCTTGTACACTTGTTACTCAAGATCTGAAAAGAGCTGTTTTTTTTTTTAAAGTCATGGTTTATTTTAAAGGAAAATAGTATGTTGAGGCCATTGTGTAGACTCCAGCTGCCTCAGTGGTTTAGAATTGCTCACAATTTTTAGACCTTTTTGGTGGACAAGCTTAGGAAACATAAGTGTTCTTTTAAAGTTCATACTGATACTTCCAGTTCAACTCAATGAGTTTGTGCTTATTCATTTTCCTCCTATATTTACTTTCCTATGCTTTGAGAATACTAGTTCTAAAGAACAGAGAATGCTAAGACTAAAGTGCTCTGTAATTGAGGACATATTCCTTGTCTTATTTGTTCTTAGTTGATAGCTTAGATTAGCAGTGTACCCCTTCAAAATATAGGTTCAAAAGTTTCCGGAGAAGCTTTTTTTAAATTTTAGTTTTTATTATTTGTTCTATTCCTTTGTTTTGGATATATATATATCCAGGACCTCACATTTGCCAAGCAGGCACTGAATTATTCATAAGAATTAAAAACTATACAAGGCCTCATATGTATCCAAACCTTCAACTATTGGGCATTCCTTGGAATAGAATAAAAATGTTTTGCAACAATATAGTGTGTATGTTAATTCAACAAATATTCAACAAGAGATCCTTTTATGTGGTAGGTATGTCCTGAGCAGGATATATTGGAAATGCCCTCTCCATAATGATGGAGACAGATATTAACCACATAACTAGTATAATTACTGTTTTGGCAAGTTCACCCAAACTTGTATGACAATTTGTCATAAAGGGATGTATTAATTTTCAATTCTAGATGGGAAAAATTACGATACACTTCAAGCTTTCTTGAATATGCATTTTTTTTAATCTTAAAGTTCTACTCAAAATTCAAAGTATGTCTTACTGTGTTGAAGTCAAGGTATTTGCAGTTGCTCCAGGAGGATTTCTTCTCTCGTTCATTCTAGCTCCTTGATGACACCCGCAGTCCTCGACTTGTAGTTCCATCAGAGAGTTTTGTTTTCTGGGGTTAAATTTTCTATTGAATCTTTACCAATATGTGGGCATTAGCTAGGTGGAGAGTAAAACGAAATGCAGAAAACAATGCAGGATTCCAAGTGGATGTTGTCATAGACGTTCAAATGGGACACAAGCCTGGCTTAGACAAAAAATGGTGAAAGTGGGAGTGAAATTGAAGAGAAAGGGTCAAACTCAGTTGAGCAATAATTTGCCTGAAAACTCTGAAATAAAAATCTTTTTCTTAAGTTGATTATGTTTTTATTTCTTCTACTTTGAAATATATAAAATACACATAGAAAAATGATCACATTAACCATTTTAAGTGTGTGATTCACTAGTATTAAGTACATTTATAATGTTCTACCAGCACTAGCCTTCTCCAGACCTCTTAAAATTGAAATGCTATATTTATCAAACTGCTCTTACCCTCCTTTCCCTAAGCCCCTAGTAACCACCACTCAACTTTCTGGCTCTAAAAATTTTACTACTCTACCTTCTTTGTATAAGTGGAACTATACAGTGCTTTCCTTTTAAATGAATAATTTATTTCTTTTTCTTTCTTGTAATTTCTTTTTTTAAATGGATTTAGCACAGGGTTTACAAAGTCTCACTACATAGATCAGACCTGGAGTGATCCTCCTGTTTTCAGCCTCCAGAGGGCTACAATCACAGGTGCGAACCACCCCGGCCAGTCTCAGTCACCCTCTCAGTCAGTGCACCCTGGGCTGGCGTAGCACGCAGTGAGCCTATTATTTTCATGTTGATTCTTGTTGGAGCTCATGGGAGAGATGTTTTCATTCTTTAGGGTGAGTAATATTCCACTGCCTGTATATATTAGGTGCTGCTCACTCCTCCAAGCATTAGTGGACATTGTGCTGCTTCCATGTTTTCGTTATTTTGAACCATCTTTTATGAATACGGGTACACAAATACTTCTGTAAGGCCAGCCTCTTATACCCAGAGTTGGAATAACTGAATCATGTCATAATTCTATTTTTAGGTTTCATTAAACACATTTTTGTTTTCCACATGTCTATACAATTTTACATTCCCAGGAGGCAAGGGTCCCCATTTTTCCACATTCTTTCCAATATGTGTTATTTTCTATTTCTTAATAGCTGTTGTCCCAGTGTTGGTGTGGTAGTGTCTCATTGTAGTGATGATTTACATCTATGTAATTATTAATAATACTGAGCATCTTTTCATGTGATCATTGGCTGGAAAAATTTTTATTCAATTGTTCAACAATTTGAAATCAGGTTTTTATTGTTCAGGTGGCTGAGTTTTAGGAATTCTTTTTATATCACATATCAATAATTATTATAGATATATCCTTATTGGATATATGATATGTAATTATTTTTCAGTTTTTATCATTCTGTTTGGCCATTTTACATTGTTTGTACCATATTCTGATGCAGAAAATACTTTTTTTCTTGAAATCTAATTTTAAGTTATTTTTGCCTGTGCTTTTCATGTCATAGCCAAGAAATTATAATCAAATTTCATGTCATGAAGAATTATTATTAAATTTTAATTTAAATGTTTTATCTAAAATTTTTATAGTTTTAGGTCTTCTATACAGGTCATGGATCTATTTTTGAGTTATTTTTTAATGAGGGCTAAGTGTCAAATTTCATTCTTTTACATGTGGGTATCAAAGTTTGCTAATATTATTTACAGAAAAGACTGTTTATATTTTATGAAATGATCTTGATGCCCCTCATAAAAGAACACTTGATAACATATTTGAGAATTCGTCTGTAGTGTGTTCTGTTGCACTGATCCGTATGTTTTCTTTGTTGGGGTAGCACACTGTTTTTGTTACTATAGATTTATAGTAAGTTTCAACATAAGAATGTGAGACTTTCAGCTTCATTCATCTCTTTTTTCTTTCTACTAATCAGATTTCTTTGAGACAACATATAAATTTTAGGACACAGTGTTCTATTATTTTTGCAGAAAACATTATTGATATTTTGATAGAAATGTCTTCGAATCTGTAGATTACTTTGAGTAGTTTTGACATCTTACAACATTAAATTAAATATTTAAGTTCTTTAACATGAGATGTGTTTTTTTTCATATGTGCATTTTATTTTTATTTTTTTATTTTTTATTTTTTGTCTTTTTGAGACAGGGTCTCACTATGCAGTTCAGGCTGGCCTTAAACTCACTTTGTAGCTCAGACTGGTCTTGAGCTCACAACAATCCTTCTGCCTCAGCCTCCTGAGTGCTGGGATTACAGGCATGTGCCACCACGCCCGGCCATATGTGCATTTTAAGCATCTTTAAGCAATGGTTATTAGTTTGCATCATATAAACCTTTTAATCTATTTAATTTCTATTTATTATATTCTTTTTATGTTGTTGTAAATGGAATTGTTTTCTTAATTTCTTTTTTAGATTGTTCATCATTAGTGAATAGGAATGTATTGATTTTATGTATTGTCTTCATAGTCAACCGCTTAATTCATGGACTAGTTGTAACATCTTTTTTGTGGAATCCTTAGTGTTTTCTGCCTATAAAATCATATTTTCTATGAACAGAAATAATTTTAGTTTTTTTATTTTCAATTTGGATATTTAAATTTATTTTCACTGGTTCATGTCCCTGGTTTGAATTTTCAGCATTATGTTAAGTTGAAGTGGTAAAAGTAGGCATCTTGCCTTTTTCTTGATGTTAGATAAAAAGCTTTCAATCTTTTATTATTGAGTGTAATGTTCACTGAGGGACTTTCATGTATTTCTTTTATTATGTTGAGATAATTTCTCTTCTTCATTTCTTGAGAGCTTTTCAGCATGAACGCTTGCTGAATTTTGTCAAGAGCTTTCCTTAATCAATTGAGAAGATCATATGGTTTTTCTTTTCATTTTGCTGATGTGATATATTGTACTGATCAGGTTTTTAATATGTTGAACCACATTTGCATTAGGAATAAATCCTACTTAGTCATAATGTGTAATCCTTTTAATATGTTCTAAATTTAGTTTGATAGTATTTCTGTTGTGGATATTTATATCAATGTTTATAAGTGACATTAGTCTATTTTTTGTGTTTTTCTTTGCCTGGTATGGTATTAGGACAAGTCTGCTTTTATAGATTAGTTAGAAAACTCTCCATTCTATTAATTAATTTATTTATATATTTATATGTATGTATTTATTTATGTGTTTATTTATGTATTTATTTATTTTGGTTCCGGGAATCAAACTTGGGCTTGCCACAGGCACTTGTGCTACTGAGCTATAGCCCCAGTTCTTTTTACTTTATTAATTTGAGGGGATGCTAAGTTTTGAGAATTGCTGGTGTTAGTTCTTTATTAAATATTTGCTACAATGCACTAGTGAAGCCATCATGTGTGGAATTTTAAAAAACTGAGGGTTGTGAAGAAGAGTTTTGGTTGCTGATTCAGTCTTTCTGTTGGGTACAGATTTATTCACCTTTTCTGTTTTTTGTAATTTCACCTTGATCAGTTCTGTGTTTCTAGGAGTTTGTCTTTTTCACATAGGTAATCTGACTTAATAGTGTCCATTTTTTCTTATCACTCACTCAGAAGCCTTTTAATATCTGTCCAAGTGCCTTTCAGTATTAATGTCTCCATTTTCATTTCTGATTTTAGGGAATTGAGCCTTCTTTATTTCTCAATACATAAAATTAAAAGCTTTTCAATTTTGTTGATCTTTTCTAAGAACCAAAGGTGTAGCAGTACCAGACAGGGGCCACCTGCCACTCTGTGACTGAATTGCAGTCGGCAGTCGGATCACAGATTCCCACCATGTGGAGGTCACAATGGTTTTGGCCCATCCTGTCTCTCATAAGCTGTATGCAAACTGCTCTTGTGAGGTGGTCGCCTGCCTGCCACAGGACAAGTGTCCTGAGTGCCAGAGGAGGCTTGTACTCCACCAAGAGGTAAAATAGACTGAAATGAACTACAGCTTATCACTCAGGCCTTCCCCTGGGAGTTGCCAGTTTTCAACAGATTCCAGAGAACCAAAGTAATCATATCAGATGGCTTCTGCCAGTCCAATTACTATGTAGGTGGAGAGACATATTTCTTATAATTTCAATTTCATCCCATGATCAAAATTCTCTGCCTTGTGGTTTTGTTTCTATAGTGTTAAAACATTCCATTTTCTGCTCTTATTTCCCAAGGATACCTAGAAAGTATTGTTTATCTCCTGGAAAATCTGACTCCAGAAAAAGAATACATTTAGCCTCTTTTTCCAAAGTGATTTTGCATATCCTTCTGGATGTAGGTAAATAGATGGGTTTAAAGAAAATCAGATCTATTTATGGTGGTCTTGGGAAATGCAGCTAGGCTTCTGATGTGGAGGGACTTAGGAAGCCTTGGATCTGTAAATACTGTGTGTAGATATTGTGTTGCTTTTTATTTTCTTTGGTCAGCCTGTGATCACCTCTGTAAGATAAATCTCAAAAGGGCCCAATGGTGTGGTTTCTTTTTAGTGTACTTTAGGTCTGGAAATGTTTGAAACTAAACAGCTGGTACTGATAGATCAAGACATTTTCTTGTATATTTTAAGAGACTTTTTCCTAGTATGCGAATTTCTACACGCTATATTATATACTAGGCACTTGTTTTTATCATTGTTGACTTTTTTCCGTGGTCCAGGATTTTCTAATTCTTTATTAGAACTCATGGCTCCTACAATTTATTTGTATGACTGGACTGTTTATATACAAGGTACTTTTGTTACAGGTGGAGTACGGCAAGGAGAATGGTCTAAATTAGGGTTTGACACAGAAAATCTTTAGTAGAAAGGAGGAAATGTTAAATTACTAAGGGCTGTTTGGGGTGCAGGTGACAGAATCATGGAGGGAGACATGCTCTGCATTTCTATAAAAGCCTGGCAAGTCTTTAATGCAGTGAGATTTAAGAAAACACAGACTCAAACCTGAGATGGCACAGGTGTCAACGACTTCTGACACTGCCAGTGTTATGGAAAACCCACTATATTATGGACTACTGGGCTATATTGGAATATTTTGCTGAATTCATGCACCTGCAATATTTAAATGACAATGGAATACCCTTCTCTGAGAAAACTAAACAAAAAAGGGATACAAATGAATGACCATTTTGTATCTGTATATTCAAAATAATTAGGATAGATATACTGCTATGTTCTTTTAATTCAGTGAATAGAAAGATTTGTTATAATAGTGTTTGTAGACAGGATATCATGTCTGCATCTTGTACTATGAATAATCACTAAGACCACAAATTACAATGTATTAATTATTGAAACTGTCCTACTAATTGATTTTGAAACCATCTCATTGCTATTTGTTGCTCAATAAAATTATTAAAAAAAGAAAAAAAAGAAAACACAGGTTCATTTGAATGTCTTTGTAGTGACTGATAGATTGTGTCAACTTGAGAAGTTAAAAGCTTAATTAAAGAGATTCAGCAATTCCATACTCTAGGACATGGAGGCCCCCTCCTATAGTAACTCACCACTTACAAAATAGAAAAGGGAACTGAGAGAGGATGGAGCAGTCTACTTTCGCGGAGGAGCTCAGGTCTTCCCAGTCAGCTTAGACATTGTCTCCTGGCTTCTGGTGCAGACTCTTCAGCCTCTGCCTTAGATCCTTCAGCCTTCCAGGAGAGACTCTTCAGCCTTCCATTGAAGACCTATTGGCCTCCTGTGACAGACTTTCACAAAACACTGCAGTGAGTGCCAGACTTGGGGCTGAATCTTTCAGTTTCCAGTGTGCAGATGCCTTCCACATGCATCCTCAACCAACTCTGTGGCTGACTGTTGTAAGCCAATCTTACAATTCCTTATCATTGTACATCTTGTGTTATATCTGTTCCTCTAATAAAACCCTGCCTGATACAACTTTTCCTGTGTGGTTTTGGTTCCACCAAGGACAGAATCCTGGGTAGAGAAGCTTTGTGTTCAAGGAGGGCAATGGAAATGATGCTCTTCAAGGACAGGTGAAATTCACCCCAAGGGAGTTCTGGAGCAGTAGAAATCCAGAAGCAGCATTTAGAGTGGGAAGAGGAGGAAATAAGGCAGTAGTAGAAGACATGGAATGTGTGAGAACACTTGAGATAATCCCCAAGATTCCTGAAATTACCTTGAAAGGGTTGAATGGAGGCTGAGCTACATCACTGTGGGAAGATGCTGGGATTTGGGTAGTTGCTCTTTTGGTAGGCTCGCAGGTATTAGCAGCCTGCATTGGGTTAAAGAAATTTTGGATTATCAATGCTACATTCTATTTTCTCTAAGAATAGGGAGATTATAGTCTACTGATGGCTGTGGATGAAGGCAGATTTGGTGAATTATTGAAAATGCTGGTTTAGTGCCTAATTCATGCTCAGATCACACAGATACTCAAGGAATGATGTTCTTAAATCCACAGCATGTTGACGTCTGCTCAAGTTGAGACCTCAGTCATGTTGGAAAACAGAGAAATTTTCAAACTTTAAGACAGGTGCATTCAAACTGTGACCAGCAAGATGGACACATCAGGCTTTTCTGAAAATGAAGAGGATCTGTCTTGAGGCACATATGAAACATAAAATGTGGTTCATGTACATAAGGAACAAAGCTTCCTTTATTTTCTTATTATAACAAAGGAGTGCTCAACCCCGGAGCCTTAGAGTTTAAGGGATCTAGGTGTAACATGTTTTCAAAATAACACAACCCTTCACAGAAGTCATTCCAAAGCAGAGGTATTCACTTCCCTTAAAGCTAAGATTTATAGTTTAGCAGATGACAGGAGATTGCCACACATTTTCCCTTTAGTTTGCACAACAGTTGAAAAGTAGATGTCACCCCATTTTCAGATGTAGAAACTGAGGCCCAAAAAGTATGCTATAAATTACACAAAAGATTAAGGTAGGATTCAGTCAAGTCTCTCACTTCTTCCATTATGCTTTTGCTTCCTCTTTAAGGCAAATCAATAATGATAGCCATAGAGAATGAACCAATTGCAAGTGCATCAAAAATTCAACAGCATTATTCAGTGTCTGGCAATATGAAGTTACTTTCTCTTAATATCAGTGATGTTCAGTGAAGATTCACATTCACTACATTTTACAATCCACCTTTCAAGGTCTGGCTCTCATAGTCCTTATGTATTATAAAAGTTGTATTACAATTGAATTTAAAAATCTTTTTCTTGCTCTTGCTCAATTCCTTTCTCAGTGTTATCACTTCTCCTTAAGATAATCAATACCTTTATTTCTTATTGAAATAAACATTTATTGCAAATGGTTTGGAAGCAATGATCTCTGCAAAACTGCTTTTCATTTCTTTTATTTATGTTTTAAAAATTCAATGATAGAGATTGAATCTGGGTCCTTTGCACTGAGTTATATTCCCAGACCTTTAAAATTTCTTTTTGCTTGGAGATAGGGTCTCACTAAGTCACTAAATTGCCTTGGTTTGTCAAACTTGTGTTCTTGCCTCAAGCTCCTACAGTGCTAAGATTATAGACAGGGCCTGCCACATCTAGCTGGGACTACTTGTTAGTATAGCAGTTACTAAAATTTAGCTATTCCAGAAGCTAGGTTATCCTGAATTTTGAGCCTCTTCTTTAATAACATGATTGAATCTAATTCTTTCAACTATGAAAAACAGATGTGTACTTAGATTTTTTTTTTTTAAGAAAGGCTCTTTTTTTGTGTGTGGATTGAAATCATAACAGGAAGGCTCTATTGTCTCTAATTCATGTTGACTGACCAAAAATTTTCTTCATCCTATAAGCGATGCCTTTTCTATATTTTCATACTGTCAGCCTCTACGTGGCTTTGGACTGCCATAGATCTTATGCTAAATATTTTCACATTGAGTTTCAGGACTATTTCAGTAACTATAGTGTCTCTCTAGATTGTGGTTTACATAGTTTATAATTTTTATTCTGTCCAAATGGGCAACAGATCCTCTGTTAGCTCTTATTTGTATTATTTAGTTAATTAAGTTTACTAGTACATTTTAAATAACATAACAGTTTCATTCATTGTAGGGAATCTGTACCTGTACATGATGTACCTCGATTCTTTCTTTCCCATTCTTCTTCCCTCCCTTGAACTCCTCTTCCCTCTTTATTTACAAAAGTTTTGCTTCCATTTTTTTCCTCCCCCTTGTTCCCCTTCCAATTTGAACATTTTTTTTTTTGTCTTTTTTTTTGAGACAGGGTCTCACTATGCAGTTCAGGCTGGCCTTAAGCTCACTTTGTAGCTCAGGCTGGTCTCGAACTCACAACAATCCTCCTGCCTCAGCCTCCCGAGTGCTGGGATTACAGGCATGCGCCACCATGCCCGGCTAATAGCAGCCTCAATAATTTTTTTTTTCTTTTTTTTTTTGGTGGAACCAGGGATTGAACTCAGGCCCTTGCACTTGCCAGGGAAGCACTTATTCCACTGAGCCATGTCCCTGGCCCCCCAATTTGAACATTTTCCCCCATCTCACAATATCTATTGCACATTTGGGTCTTTATTGACACTTTTGATTTCTCATACCAGAAAAGCAATGTAATATTTGCACACTTGTATTCAATTTATTTCACTTAAATGGATGGTCTCAAGGTCCATCTGTTTATCTAGAAATGCCTCGCATTTTTCCTTCTTTACTCCTTGTAGAAACCCCCCTACCTTTTCCTTATCCATTCCTCAGTTGCTGGCATTTGGACTGTGTCCAAGATTTAGCTACTACAAATGGTGCCACTGTACATAAGGGTGTGCACGTATCACTGTGGTATGATGCTTTTAATTATTTCGAGAAGACACCAAGAGGGAGAATAACTGGATCAAATGGAGCCTCTAGTTTTAGTTTTTGAGGAATCTACACACTGATTTCCACAGTGGTTATACCAGGTTACACTTCCACCAGCAGTAGAGATGGATTCTTTTTTCCCCACAGCCCAGCCAGAATTTGTTATTGGTTGATTTATTGATATCTTGGGTTGATCCCTTTGATAACCTAAAAAGAGGATAGCAGAGCTTATAGGAATTATGGTGATTCTACTGCAACTAAATAGCCATTTATAACTAAATATACATACTATGCCTATGCTTCAGTGTTTAAAGTGGCCATTGCAAAATTTTAAATAAATGATACTATTTGAGATGCTAAAGTGAGATGTATTTTTTTAGTATCTCATGTTCATAATACAGACTGGTGATGTCGTTTTGGGGAAGCACTTCCTTCATAGACATATCTAGATCAGTTTCAATCCCTCTCCTTCCAACTCACTTCTCCCCTCCAGCCCTCTTTTTCTTCTTCTCTGAGTCTTCCTTTGCATTTCTTATCATCTCTCCTTATCTTATTCATTTACTTATTTCTCCTTTAGGTATCGCATATGAAAGAACATGTGCTATTTTACTTTCTGAGTATGGCTTATTTCATATAACATGGTGGTTTCATAAACTTCTGCAAGTGACAGGATTTTAATTGTTCTTCCTGGCTGAGTAACATTTTATCGTGTGTTTATAGACCACATTTTCTTTATCCATCCAGCTGTTAATGGGCACACAGGCCACTTGCAAACTTAAGCATGTGAGTTGTGTTGCAATAGATATTACTATAGTATGATATGTTTAATTCTTTCAGAAATATAACCAAGGTATATATAGCCAGGTCAAATATGATTTCTAGTTTTTTTAGTTTTTTGAGGAATCTCCATACTGGTTGTACTAGTTCACATTTCTACTTACTGTGTAGAAGTATTCCTTTTCTCCAACATCTTTGCCAGCATCTTTTGTTTTTTGTGTTGATGATAGCCATTCTGCCTGGTGTAAGATGGAATATAAAAAAAGTTGTTTTTATTTATTTATTTGCATTTCTGTGATGGTTAAATGTATTGAACAGTTTTTCATTTAACTCACTGGTCATTTGTACTTATTCTTTTAAAAAGCATCTACTTCCCATTTTTTAAAAATTATTTTTTATTTTTAAAGAATACAAAATGGAGATTTAAAGGAAAAAACAGCATTAGAAATGATATAAAATTTCACCAAACAAAGTAACAGGAATTCAATGGTGGTTGCTGTATTACATGATGCTATCTTCAAATTAGTTGTTAATTCTCCCAGATGTAAACATGTAAGATTTGTTTAAAAAGAAAAACCAAAAAACCATAACAAAGAAGTTGTGAGAAATTCAAAAGAAGAAAAAAAATCGAGTAAAATAAAAATTTAAGCATTAACTGTTCTTTTCAAAAGACCAGTAGAAATGGACAGTACAATTATCCAAACTATTCTACATATACCCAAATATATCTTTTTCTCTTCAAACATTTGTCTTTTTCCTCTCCCAGTTTTTCCTTCCCATTGAACCATTTCTTTCTCTTTCAAAGTATCCGTCATAGCTTTTAGATTTATATGACTCTTTCAGGTTCTCATTCTCGTGAGATAATACGATGTTTGTGCATGTGGATCTGATTTATTTCACTTACTAATATAGTCTCTAGCTGCATCCATCTATCTCCAAAAGCCTCAAATTTATCTTTTTCTTAGTAGCTTAATAATACTCCATTGTAAAAAAAAAAAAATAATACTCCATTGTGTAAAAATACCATATCTTTTTTATCCATTCCTTAGTTGATGGGCATTTGAGTTGTTTCCAAGATTAAGCTATAAAAATGTGTTGCTATAAACAGGGTGTACATATATGATTCTGGTGAGATGATTTCAGTTCTTTTGGAAAAATGCCTAGGAGGGGAATAGCTGGCTTGAATGGCACTTCCAATTCTAGCTTTCTGAGGAATCTCCACACTAATTTCTATAATGGTTGTACCAGCCTGCACTCCCACCAGCAGTGGAGAAGGGTTCCTTTCCCCCCATATTTCCCATTATTTTATTGGTTCCTTTGTTTTGAGGGGACTGCTTTTGAATTGTTTATATATTCTAGATGTTAGTCCATGATCAGAGAAATATTAGCAAATTTTTTCCTTATTCTGTAGGTTGCCACTTCTTTTTGAGAATTCTTGCCTTTGCCCTGCAGAATCTTTTTAATTGTCACAATTTCATTGGTTGATTCTTGACCTTACTTCCTGTGCTGTTAGAGTTTTCTTTACGAGGTCTTTGCCTGTGCCTGGGGCTTCAAGTGTTTTCCTTCTTATCTTCTATCAGTTTCAAACTGTTTTTTTTGTAAAAACTTTTTTTTTTTTTGTACCAGGAATTGAACTTTCGACCTTGTGCTTGCCAGGAAGGCCCTGCGTTGTTGTTGAGCTACATTCCTGCCCCAAACTTCCTGTTTTTATATCTAGGCCTTCGATTCATTTAGAATTGATTTTAGTGAGTGTAAGATATAGGAGTCTTACTTCAGTCTTCTGCAGATGGATCTCTCATTTTCCCAGCTCCATTTGATAAAGAGGTTGTCTTTTCTTCAGCATATGTTTTT
Source organism: Ctenomys sociabilis (assembly GCA_004027165.1). Taxonomy (NCBI): domain Eukaryota; kingdom Metazoa; phylum Chordata; class Mammalia; order Rodentia; family Ctenomyidae; genus Ctenomys; species Ctenomys sociabilis. The sequence continues at coordinate 90,893 of PVKA01000894.1, forward strand.
GGTTCTCTGTGAAAAATCAGATGACTTTAGTTGCATGGTGTTATCGCTGTGTATTCTGCTCTATTGGTCTACAAGTCTATTATTATGCTACTATTGTGGTGTTTTTGTTATTATAGCTTCATAATATTACTTGAAAAATGGTATTCTGATGCCTACAGCTTTGCTCTTTTCTCTCATGATTGCTATGACTATGTTGTTTCTTTTCTGATTCCATATGAATTTTAAGATTGGTTTTCCTAGTTATACGAAGAATGTTATTGATATTTTAAAAGGGATTTCATTGAACCTATAAATTTATTTGAGTAATATTGTCCTTTTTATGCTACTGCTTCTTTTGATCTAAGAACAAAGATTTCTTTCAATTTTCTAATGTCCTTTTTTCTTTTTCACCTTCTGGGTTGGGTTGATTCTAAGATTTTTACTTTTTATGAAGCTACTGTGATTGGAATTGTTTTCTTGATAGATTCAGTGTTGGTTTGCAGGAATGCTGCTGATTTTTGTGTGTTGGCTTTGCTCCTTTCAGGTTGCTGAATTTGTTTACCAGATCTTCTGGAGGATTATTATTATTATTAATATTTTTCTATGTAAAAATCTTATCTTCTGCTAATGAGGGTAATCTGACTCTTTCTTATTTATATTCTTTTTTAAATTTTTTCTTGTCTGATTGCCCTCATTGAAACCTAGAGCATGGTATAGAAAAGAAATGGTGAAAATGGACACACATTTCTCACTTTACTTTAGAGGAAATATTTTCAGTTTTCCCCCATTCATATGACATTGGCTGTGGATCTGTTGTGTATGACTTTTACCAGTCTGAGGCAAGATCCTTGTGTGTCTGTTTTCACCAGGATTTTTCTCCTGAGAGAGTACTGGATTTTTGTCTAAGCTTTTTGTTTCTATGGAAGTGATGATGCAATTTTTATCTCTGATTTTTTTTCACATGGTTACTACATTTACTTATTTATATAGATGAAATCGTGGTCATAATATGTGATTTTTCCAATGAGTGGTTGTACCATAATTTTAAGAATTTTTGTAAGGATTACACCTCTGTTCAATGAGGATGCAATTTTCTTTTCATATTGGATCCATATCCAGTTTTGGTGTCAGAAAAATTCTGGTTTCATAGAATAAGTCTGAAAGCACTGCTTCTCTTTTCTTTGCAGAGAAAGTCTGCTTGAGGAGCACAGATGGCAGTTCTTCTCTAAAGTTTTGGTAAAATTCAATAAATCTTTTGGATCTTGGGCTTTCTTAATTGGTAGACTTTTTCTTTTATTTTATGAATTTAGGACAGGGTCTATAAGGGTGTTAGGGTCTCACTGGATAGACTGGACTCGTAGTGATTCTCCTGTTTTCAGCTTCCCAAGCACTGGGGTTACAGGCCTGTGCCATCACATCCAGGTGCAATCAATCACCATCTCAGCATGCTCCAGGGGCAGGGCTGGCATGGCACAGTGGGGATTGAACCCCTGCTGCTGTGCTCTGCCTACGCAGACTCTTTAGTCCACTGAGCTATCTGGCTGGCCCCAAATGGTAGTTTTTAATCAGTGCATTAATCTTATTGCTTGTTATTGATCTAATTAAATGCTTCATGTAGAGTTGGTTCAGTTTTGATAGGTTGTATTAGCTCACAAATTTATCTATTTTTCAAAATAATTCTAATAACTCTTTGAATTTCAGTAGGCTCTATCATTTCTAATTGTGTAAATTTGGACCTTCTCTCTATTTCTTTGCTCTAAATGGTCCAAAATACTTACTTTATAGTCTAAAATATAGTCTGTTTTGAAGAAAGTTATATAGGCCACTTTAAAAATGTGTATTTTGTTGTTATTGAAGGTAACATTCTGTAGATTTCTGTTATATCTATTTAATTAGTAGTGTAGTTTAACAGTGGTGTTTCTTTTTGATATTCTTATATAGTTTACCTATTTGTGTCTATGAGTTATTGAAGTTGCCAATTATGATTACATTGTTGTTTATCTGTCCCCTTTTATATCAAGTAATATTTGTTTTATGAAATTGGCTATAACCACATTTACTGCATATGTATCTCTAATAATTATATCTTCTTGGTGCATTGTTCTCTTATTAGTGACCCTTTTTTGTCCCTTCTGACAAGATTTACTTTGAAGTCAGTTTTGTCAGATAAAAATACAGGGCCCAGGAAGTTAGCTCAGTAGAATAAGCACTTGCCTGGCAAGCGCAAGGGCCTGAATTCAATCCCCAGTTCCACAAAAACAAAACAAAAAAAAGACTCCTGCTTGCTTTCAGGCCTCAGACACTTGGATAATCATTTTGCATTTTTTCCCTTTTCATTTGTGTATATCTTTGCAGATGAGGTATTTCTTTTGTTGGCAACATAATATATAATTTTTTTTGTTCCAATCTCCCATCTACATCTTTTAATCAGAACATTACAAAAACTTACCTTAAGTGCTATATCTTAAAGGTATTTACAGTACTAATTTCTGTATTTTCTTCCAGTGTTTGACTGATTTTTGTTTCTCACTCGGTTGTGCCTCTCTCAATGAGATTTATTTGTTCCTTTGGCCTCATATTGTCATACTGTCCTCATCATCCTCTCTTCTTAGGATTGTTTTCGGAGATGGGTTTCTCTGTGTAGTACATGTTGGGCTTGAGTTTCATGTGTAGCCCAGGCTGGCCTTAAACGCATGGTGATCCTTGTACCTTGCCCTCTTGAGTGCTGGGATTACAGTTGTGTGCCACTTGCGAGGTAATTCTTTCAAAAACTTTTTTTTTGTTGTATTGGCTTGGTGGTCATGAATTTCTTTAGCTTATGCTTATCTTGTAATTTATTTAATTCTTTAATTTTGTAAGACATAGTAATCTGAGTTTATTCTTTCAGGACTGAAAAAATCTTAATTCTAAGACTTCCTTTTTCCTTTGAGAAATTTACTTATTTTCTGATGGCTTTTCTTTGTAAATTGTTTGTCAACTCTAACAGATATTAATGTTTTCTTTTTTCTGTCTTTCTGGCACTTGGAATGTGGTGCACCATGGTGTGGTTCTTTCCTGATCATACCTATTTGAAGCTCACCATGCCAAATCTCCTCTACAAGGGTATCCATCTCATTCCTCAGGTTTGGAAATTTTTTTGCAATGATTTCTGTGAACAGTTTTTTTTTTAAATAAAAGTACCCTTAGCTGATACTGTGAGATCTTACTGCACACTTCTTGACAGAGGAATACCTGACAAAGCAAGGGAAGATACAATAGAAACAGAAGTAATAACTAGCATTTGTATACAGTTATATATGCACATATGTTCCTCTAAAACGCACCATAAAAGACAGGAAAATATAGGTTTTAATGATAATATTTATATACAAGTACAGAAGGGGGAGACTAGCTTTTAGAGCATGTAAGGAGGAAAGAAAGGAAGGTAGAGATGGGGAGAGAATATAAAAGGAAATTAAGAGAAGATATAGGAAAAGTGCATCCAATGAATAAACAAAAGCAAATTCAGTAGCCCTTATAAAAGAACATGATGTGTAAAAGAATGTAATGAGGTATGGGATGATATTATAGAAGCAAAAAAGAGTAATTAGCGTGCATAAGCACTTGTAAGTACACATATGCTCCTGGCACGTACAAAAGGAAACAACAACAGCCTAAACCAGTTTTTATATTCCTCCTTGAGGTGATATTTATACTGGACTCAATTCTTGGATGCTGTCTTATTAAGCAGTGGGGAAATGTAGGTGTGTGAAAATTATTTTATTGTCCAATTCAGTGTTCTCTTCTACTTCTGCCTAAGTAGGAGAGGCCAATTGGATCTTGCAGGTGGCTGGGCTCCACCTCTCCGTGGATGTGAATGGGTGCTGTGTTAGCCTGGCTCTCCTCTGCTGACCTAATCTCTTCTGTCAGTGAGAAGGAGCACACCAGGAAGTTTGCCCATTACTCACATAGTAGGTCCATTGGTTTGCATCATGAGGCAAAGCTCTGCAACTTATCAGACTCTGCTTTTGAAGATGTTGCTGGCCAAGGTCTTCATGATGCTGGATTTCCTGTGTACTTTTCAGTACATATGAAGAAGGATGGTCCCACTCGATCTCTGTTTATGTTGGCGACCATCAGTGCCCAGCCTGTCACTGGACACCATAGGGAAAACTCCAGACTCAGTCATTCTCCCTCTGCAAAACCCTGAACTCTTCGCTTGCATGCTCAGTGCTGCTGTTTTGTGTTCTCTGTCTGCCCTGCCAAGATAGCCCAGAGTTTGGTGTCCTATGACCTATACCTGAGGTCTTCCTCTTCAAATTATGATTTTTTACTGTGCATAGTCACCTTTTCCTTGGACCCACACCACAATTTTAGGGCAGTTGCACACATTCCCTGTAGTGTGGTGGCAGTTTTGTCTTGCAGTTGTAGAAAATGTGGGGGATTTTCCAAAGGAGTTTACTCAAGATAGCTTCGTGCCCTTATTCTTCCCATATCTACTTCCTGCTTGTGCTCCTGTGGCAAGAGAGGAAGGAGCTTCTGCGGTGCCTCTCAAGTAACCTTGTCCGAAGAGGGAGAGCCAAGATGGGAATTTTCATTCCCAGCTATATTCACTTGACTGTACTCAGATCTCCTGACTGCTTGGGCTATGTTTCAGTCCTATGGCAGAGTCAGCAATGAACACAGTGAGTTTTCCTTGGTGATGCAAGTGAAGAGAAGCATCACCCTTGTCCACTGAACCACTGTTTACTCAGTGCAGGGATGTATTGCTTCACTTAACTCACTTTCCAAAGGCTAATAGTTCAGGATTCTACCTGGTTGCCAGCTCTCTCTTGAGACATGGTCCTGCATTTTCCTATGTGTCTCTGTTACTTTTCTCTCATTGCTGGGGTAAAATACCCAACATCCAAAATGAAGGAAGGAAAGGTTTATTTTGCTCACAGTTTGTGGAGGTTTCGGTCCCTACTCTGCTGGCTCCAAGGCAGAGCGGCACATGGCAGAGGGCAGCCATTCATGGTGGCGGAAGACAGCAAAGAGCAAAGGAGGGAGCAGTGGCTGTGGCAGCTAGTGAGTCTCTCTCCTTTCCTTATATCGTATTCAGACCACCTGCCCAGGGAGGGTGGAGCATTCACACCTAGAATCCCAGCATTGGATCATGAATTAATTACAAGCTCTAGAAGCCACCCCATGACTGCATGAGGCTTTGGGGGACAAGATGACACAAACCATAGCACTATTATACCTCAATCTCCTTAGATTGTCTATTGTTTTGGATGACTGTTCTCCAACATGAGTACAGGCTGCCTCAATCCTACCATTTTCTCTATCTCACCCTAAGAGAGTGTTGTACATTTTGTATAGGTATGGATGCTTGGGGCCAGAGGGAATAACCTGGAATTACCAATTTAGTGAAGTATAGAATCTGGTTTTTTTTTTTTTTTTTTTTTTTGTATTTAGTACAGGGTCTACAGGGTCTCACTGTGTAGATTGGACTCTTAGGGATTCTCCTGTTTTCAGCCTCCCAAGTGCTGGGATTACAGGCGCGTGCCACCACATCAGCATAGCAGGCTGGGGATCAAACCCTGGCTGCTGCACTCTGCCTAAGCAGGTGCTGTCGTTGGCTGAGCTATCTGGCAGGCCCTAGAATATGTTCATTTGATGTTAATGTACAATGAATTCAAGTAGGCTTTGATAGTGTCCATCAACTAATTATATTGGTAAATGTTACAAAATTATTGACCACCCTATCAGGTTATTTGTTTCCTTCCAGAAAAGAGTAACAGCAAGGTTGTAAGCTGAGAATGGTTTGATTCTTTCAGCTAACTAATATTTGTTGAGCAGTAGGATGGCCCCATTACGAGCTGGATTGCATTGACAAATCGTAAATAGCTCTTGTCTTATAATTTAGGAGTGAGGAGATGGACTCATTCTGGATGTTTTCATTATGGAGGAATCCTTGAGATAGGCAAGGAGAAGCACTGAGTGTTTTGAAACCACAACAAGAGCTGCCTAAGGCAGACTGGGTGGGTTGGGAATAGCCTTTCTGAGCTACTCGGCTCAGGCTGAGTGCTGCTTCAGTTAATTTGTCTATAGTGAAGGATGAGTGGGTGTGGCCAGCTGGGTGTGGAGTTGGAGAGCACAGCTTAGTATGGCTATTTCCTTATAAGTTTTGCTCAGGTTTGATGATTACATTTTCAAAAAGCAGCTAATAATTTCCAATCAAAAGTAGTATATGTCTGTTAAGGATGCTAATTCAAAACCTAATTTAAGCCAGGAAAGGTCTGGTATTATAAGCCTGCTGCTTATCTGTAGCAGCAAACACTGTGTTTCCTATCCAGAAGTGACAAAAGTTACAAATGTAACTGAAGCACCCTAAGTCTGAAAAAAAATTCTGTATGTGTTCAGAAAAATACTGGAAGGACCTCTAGGTCTTTCATATTTATTTATGTATATTCTTCACTTTCAGTGTTCACTTTCTTTTCATGACTATTTTACTGATTTTTTTTTTTTTTTAAACACACAGATCTAGTAAAGTTTCCTGAGTAGTTTTGGGTGCAAATGGACATGAATTCATTTTATTTTTATGGGCCGCTGGTCTTTAATCTCTTATCACAGAATCAGAAATGTACCTGTTACATACTGGTAAATTAGTTCTCAATCCCGTGGGCAGTATATTTTAATATCAGTATTCCAGGGAAGACGATATAAATCTTGTGTACAGTATTATTAGCTTAGGCAGCTGCTGACTTAAAAAGGCCAGTTTAACAAGTCACCACTGTATTATGTTTAATTAGGTACAGTTTATATAATGAGGTGTTCAGTTTTAATGGAAGGACGTGCTGTGAGCAGCACATCTGCAGGAATAACTATTACAATCAGCATCGCAGAGACCCATGGAACTGCAAATTAGACTTACTTATCTAGAAATAAATTACATCCCAATGCCTTCATAAAGCTCATTAATTAATTCCACTGGCATAAAGGTCTTTTTCTTAATTTCATGTTCCATTAGCATAATAAACACAATTTGAGTTACAACAGTATGATCAGTTTAATGGATGCTATTTATTTTAGTTTTTTATTTAAAGTCCTGGTAACGTGGAATTAACATCAATATGCTGCTTGGTCCTTTATTAAAAATTCCCATAGGATAACCAACACAGATGTTCAATACAGCATCATATATTTGCCACATTTTATGACTCTACTAATTGGCCATATGGAAAGGTGTTGCTTGGGTGTAATTTTTTTCTGAAAATCCGCTAAATTATATGGATTGTAATAATCACAATTAGTTTATATGTAAAGTTGGATAGGTTAATACATATTGCCTGTTACAGGCAAAATAAGAGTAAACAAACTTTGGGGGTGCCATGTTTTATAGCAATAGCCAGCTCTTTTATGAGAAATTCTGACAGTCTTTTAAATTCTTGTTAAAATGATTAACAAAATTAACCTCATTTATGTTTTAAAATTATATAATTGCATAATGTGGTCTTTGTGAAGTATATGCTTTTGGACACATATAGTATATTTTCCTTTTTTATTTCTTTCAAAAACAATGGGATAATTCTGTTCACTTTGTTAATATGTGTAACATTAAAATATGCACTATGAAATTCTGGATTAATTATATCTCATAATGTCTGTTACTCAATTACACTATTCTTTGAGTAATCACATTTATAGATTCTTACAAATATCCCATAGTATATTTTATTATTGAAATAAAATTCACCACAAAATGTGCATAAAAATTTCCTCATTCACATCATAATACCTTTTCTCTTGAGGAATTTCCTGCTTTCCTTAGTGTACCTTCCCTCTTATAAAATATAGTTCATGTTTCTTTTATTACATTTTTACTTTTGATAGTTATTTATTTTAAGTATTTAATTGACAGTGCATTCTTTTATAAATCAGTATGGCTGTGTAACAAATTGTCTGAAAGCTTAGCTGTTCCAACAAAATGAAAATCATCTGTTCTGGTCCAGGTTCTCTGTGTGCTAGAAAAGTGGGATGAGCCTTGTCCCCTAGGATGTTTTAGCCAGCTGCAGCCACATGTTGGCCAGGGTTGCAGTCATCCGAAGGTTGACTGAGGGAAGAGAGATCCAAGGTGCTAAGGCAGAGGCTGTTTAGAGACCTAGCCTTGGGAGGCATGCAACGTCAGTTCTGTCAAGTTCTGTTGGCCATACAGGCAACCTTCTTTCTGCATGGGAGGGCAATGCATACAGATGTATGCACTAGAAGGCACAGATATTGGAATCTGGCAATCACAGTCTTCTCTCTGCCCCTAAAATTTCATATCCTTTCCAAGTATAAAATATCTTAGGGTCTTCAGGAGAATTATTTATTGCAATGTCAGCTCAAGCTATAGATCCAGGATCTTGTCTTGTAAATCAGGTACAGATGTGGATAAAACTCCACAACTCTTTTTGAGTGCAGGTCTTCTTGTTTTGTTTTTGAAAACCCATGAAATAAAGAAATATGTTATCTGACTCTCCATCCAACTAGCTTACTATAATGTCCTAGGCAAGGACCGCTATTATAGATTCTCTTATTCCAAATTAGGAGAAAAAAGGCATGCAAGAGTTCCTGCTCCAAAGCATCCCAGAATCCAGACTGGCACATGACATTTGATTAATGCTTCATTCCCCTGCCTAATATAATTTGTTTTGGCTTTGGGCTCTTGGTTCCACTTCCTGACCTGTCCTGACTTAAAAACAAATGGCCTCCCACTGACCAAATGCTCAGCAAACATCTGCCTGAACTTGTAAGTGACTGCTAACGATTACTGCCTGCTTGAGACGTGCAAAAATTATAGGACAGAATACACGCCAATGTTAGTCACTGTTTTAGGGACATACACTGAACAATCATACTAAAGGACACAAGTTTTGGGTAAAATATTACTTCAACCAAAAGCTTATGAAGTGGCTGTTGCTAGGGCCTGAGTGGAGGTGAGCTGGAAGCAGGAGGGGCCTTGAGGAGGCTGTTGATGGAAGTCCTGGAAGAAACCACTTGCAAAGGCTTAGAGAAAGTGAGAGCTGGGATTGGAAGGTGGAAGAAGGGGATTATTGTTAAATATCACTTGTAATAATATTGAAAATGGAAAATACACTTAATAAGCTGGATGATCTAGCTAAGGTGATCTCCAGGCAGGCTGCACAGAGCATCAGCAGGGTACTCCTTGTATTTGTAGAAAAATGCAAGTGAACAGGTTACAGTCAAAGGAGTTCAGTTAAATAGTAAAGAGATGGTTGACATTTGTATTTTAATAAAATAAAAATAAATGGGAAAAAAAAAGAGATGGTTTCAAACCAATAATTTTTTTCTCATTCTCAGGCTCTCTAAATAGCAAACAGTACTAAAAGTAAGAAAAAAATTCTGGAAAAGTATCATGTCCAGGTACTATCAAGAAAAGTATGGATTGAAGATGATGCTTATCTCTAAAAATACTTTTTTTTTTTTTTTTTTGTGGAACCAGGGATTGAACTCAGGCCTTGCGCTTGCCAGGAAAACGCTTATTGCACTGAGCCATCTCCCTGGTCCTAAAGATGATGCTTATCTTTAAGACTCTCCTTGTTAAAACATCAGAAATATTCAAAGGAGTGCCTTTAAGAAAACAGTCCCTGTGAGAACTTCTAGGTCATTCTTTTCAAAATCTTAACGCTCAACAGCAAGGGATCTAGAAATCTCTGGAGTCTTTTTCCTGCAGGTGTTTTTCAGGAGGCTTTCTGGAAGTCAAGATAGGTGAGCATGACTTTTGTCTAATGGTGTTAAATTTAATAAGAATTATGGAACACTTCTAAACATTTAAAGAGAATTTTATAGATATAACCACACTGTCAGCTTGAACTAAAAGACGTGGAGACAATTCTTCCAAAAGGTCTTTGGACCCTTTAACTACTATGAATAAGAAACAGGGTGAGAAAATTTTGCTGTCAGGATCATTAAGATCTTTTATAAGCATTTATGATTCATTATCATATTGCCAATATTAGTGCTCCAAAATTCCACATTAATTTCACCTTTTAATGTTTAGTATACAGAAATTAGTTCTGCCTTTTTTTTTGAGCTCAAGTGCAATAGCTTATTAAAATTCCATATTACATATTGCTACAGAAATAGAATAGAGCTGCTGAACACACCTATAAATTTTTACTCTCTTGAAATCATTGGTACTTAGTTTTCTATTTTCTTTTGTGTTTTTTTCTCATTGCATCCTCCTGTACCATAAAATAAATTTTTCTTTGTAATATGTAAACTTTTTTCTTTAATCTCATTAAATTACATACATTCAATAATTAGTTCTGTTTCTTAATCTATTTTCTAAGTCATGAGAACTCTTCGTGTTTATTACTTCCCTCATAGTATTTCTGAGCATGTGACGTTTTAGTGATTCAGAGGTCTTGCGCAGGGTCATATATGTATATACTTATCATGTGTGAGTAAGTTGATAACTAATTAACAATTTTGTAATCCTTGCCACGGAAGAGCTGCAAAGTGAAGTAGCCAGTTGATTTTTCATTGAAAACAAGGTCAGTGGCTAGCCGTATAACTCAGTGGGCTAAAGTGCCTCCTCAGGCAGAGTGCAGGGGCTGGAATTTGACCCTCATGTGCTGTGCCAACTCCACCCCCGAGGTGCACTGAGGTGATGACTGAGACTGGGCTTGGTGGCACACACCTGTTATCCCAGCGCTTGGGAGGCTGCAAACAGGAGAATCACTATGAGTCTGATCTACACAGTGAGACCCTATAGACTCTATACTAAATACATTAAGAATAAAAAATACAGTAAAACCCAAACCAAGGTCAGATATTCCGAGCTCTTCTTCACTCCTTGCCTTGGTCATGGATCCAAGAACATGTGCACCTGTGTGGGTGGTAGAAATGTGGCTTCCACTGAGAACTATCAGAATCCTCTTCTTGTTCTTTGCTCTTCCTTATTCTGCAGTTTCCTTTAGTGGGATCTTGATTTAAGTCATTTTTCATGGGAAGTAAAGTGAATAAGAACGGGGCCATTGAGAATGTTCACTGACTTACACACTTTATTAGAAGCATCACATGATTAGAATTCTCCTTGACATTTGTTGAATGCCTTTTGGCTGCCATGTGCTATGCTAGGTGCTCTAAAGCTGTTGTCCCCTTTTATCCATATAATACATGAATGTATTATTATCTCAACTTTATGTGTGAAGAAATTGAGTTCTTGAAATGTTAATTGATCATTTTAAGGTCTGGGGTCACATGATAAATAGGAGTCTGGGATTTTAATCTAGGTCTTGTATTAAATATTATGGTCTTTAAGAAGTTTTTCTTTAAGAGTGACATTCAGAGGTAGTAATATAGTGAAGTCCTTTTATTTTCTTAGGAATTAATGAACAATTGTACAATTCACAAAGTATGTACTATTCCAGACTAGAGTCATTTCTTCTTAGTATTACAGAGAAACTAGTCTAGAGCTACTTCTCATTTACCTGAAAAAACTCAGTTTTGCAAGACATCAGATTGTGCATTTTATGTTGCAGTTAAAACACTTTACTCCACCAAAGATTAGAAAAGATATAGCACAAATCGATGCATTTAAATTTCACTTCCTTTGATTTTCCTAATAAGGCTCTGGTGATGATTTTTAAATTTTTATTTTAGGGAAGGATCTACAGGGTATTCAGGGTCTCACTACTAGATTGGATTCCTAGTGATCTGCCTGTTCACAGCCTTCCAAGAGCTGGGATTATAGGCACACACCACCATGCCCAGTCTCAATTGCTGTCTCAGCACACCCCGAGGGTGACTGAACCTCTGGTCCCTGTGCCTGCTTGCAGGTACTTTAATCTGCTGAGCTATTTGATGGGCTGGGTGAAGATGCGAATGCCATTTAGTGGGAAGGAAGAAGAAAGAAATATAATGAAGGATCATCATGGAGGTAGTTTTATTTATTTTCATGTTAGTTTGAGTGTCTGTGAAGCTTAATTTTTTTATAACATGTAAGATTTAGTACATTTCTTGTATTTTTATCATTCAAAATATATTCACTGAGGGCTAGGTATGTAAGAAGAAGATTTAAACTTAATTTGCTGAAATAAAATGACTTATAAGTGAGAGTTCAAAACGCAGCAAAGAATGTTCCTTTTGGTGGACTTCATGTCACAGGTCTTTAACTAGAAACTACTAGATAAGCAGGGCAAGTATGAGTATTAACCGCCCATGCACTGTCTTGCGTATTCTTCCTTTATGGCGCTTGTTTTCCCGCAACATGATAAATACCAAAAAAGTGCCTACTTTAATTTTGTAGACAGTGAAATGAGAATATGGTTGACTAGAGTTTACACTTGATCGTGGGCAAAAGGCCGAGAAGCAACGGTTGGATGGAATTTAAATGATGTTTACAATTTTATAGAATCTCAGACTACGACAAAGAATCACAATTTGCAAATGTCTAAATGTTATAGCTTTTGTATGTTGAATGGCGAAGCCAACATGAGCACACAGCTGTATTGTTTTTACTGTATAGTAACTAATGAAGTGCTTCCATGTGCCAAAGAACGAGAGTGCTGTAAAGTTAGAAGCAGAGTCACAATATACTCAATCACAGGGTCAAAATGGACTAAGGCAACTCCATTATGTACTGCAACTAAATACCACTTAAAACTTTCAAATTCAGTATATCTTTTGTTTGACTAAAATAAAAGTCTCACATTGAATTTAGAATCAATTCATGGGGCTGCTGGACTTGATTACATAAATGGATTTTTGGCCTGGACTCTACCCCTCACTAGTTGGATGACTCTGTATAAGTTATGTAAACTCTTTGAGCTTTAGTAACCTTATTTGCAAATTGTGGATGATATTACCAGCCTCACAGAACTGGCATGAGAATTAAATAAGATGATGTATGCGAGGAATTTACCATTCAGACAGAGATGGAGTAGATGAACCATGAATATTTTCCACTCTTTCTTCCTTCAAAATTCATGTAATAACTATAGCTTAGGTCAGAAAAAAATTAAATAAAGAGTTTAACAAATCTCTTATGCAAAAGAATTCTGGATAAAAGCTTCAGAAGAGAATTCTGATAAGGTTGGCTAGAGAGAAATTTGGAAATTATCGTATGATTTTACTGATATAAATTATTTCTACCTTCTACTTGTGTTGATAATTCTTCTGTTGATTGATTATAATAACGAAATCACACAACTTAATATTAAGTAGCTTAAAAAGTCTATCTGACTTTTATACTGGCTTATTCAATTGGTTTGATATTAATTTAGAGATTATATCCTCTGTGTATTAATACACTGTTGGGGAATACAATTTTAAAAGGAAAGTCAGTTTCAAATGTCAGAGCACAAACAAAGATTGAGCAAATAGTTTCAAAATACTTTGTGTGGGACATGGTGGCATAAAAATAAAGAAAGCTTCTAAAGGAAAGCTGTTGTCAGAATGACAATGTATGCCATTTTATTTGTGCCTTAATAACACATCTATACAGATAAAAGGTTGTTTAAAAATCTTACTGCAAACTATGGGTGTTGCTTTTCCTACTAAAATCTGTATTTTCCCTTTAGTTTATGCTTTCGATAACTACAAAGTGAGGGAAAGTAAATGAAAATTTCTTTACTTTCATTTGGGGCAATACAAAGCACATTACTGAGCTTGAAGGAACAATATCCACTGTGACACTGAACCCCTGGGCCCCTTGGCACCTATTGTTGAAGGTTGCTTTCTGTCTGTTTATTTTCTATATTTGTAACTCAGAGAGATAGGTGACTAGATAGAAATAAATCATCAGATGATAATGCACCAGGAAACCAAACAAACCAAGAATATGTTTATCTACAGGCTGGGTGACCTTTTGTGTTTGTTTAAACAGCTTGTTTTAATTAGTAATGGATATCACTTACTCTTATGAACATTATTGACAATTGAAAACAGCACCTTATAAGCTGAGGAATTGGAGAAATTTAATATGAGTGTTTGAGTTCAGTTTCTTTAGGGGGTTGCTTTGTTCTTGTCATAATGCTTGAAGTTAATGGACAACTAAAATGAAATGGCTTCATGTGTCATCCACTGAGTGAAGAGGACTGACAAAAAGCCATTAGTGTCCAGGGAAGAAAGACAAAGGCAGAAATTCTATCGCTTCCAGATGAGTCCTTATGATTCCCCAAACTCTTTATTAGCTTGACAGACAAGAGTCAAGAATATTAATGTAAAGGTCAGATAGTGCAATTTTAGCCAGAATTTTTTTTATTGGCAAGGAAGTATAAAATGATCTAGAATGTTAATGCTATGGAGTCAGAGAAATGATCTTTCTAAAAACAAAGTTGATGGCTTGATGTTGTTAAGTGACAATTTTGCCTGTCCTACTAAAATGAAAGAACATAACTCTTCTTACCAGATACAACTGAGCAGTTAGAAAAAGGAAAAGTTGGACTGTGCTTACTTCTGGAGGTTCCCCTAAGAAAGTCTGAAGTAATTCTGTAACTTGGAAGATTCTTCTCAGACTCTAATGTAGTTGCAATGTTTCATAATAAAATCTGATAAAAATTTCATTATGGTTAACTTGATACAAACTCAGGACCACCAACTTTGTTCTTGTCAAATTGTTGTAATATGTGAGGGACTACTAGCAACTTTATTATATTTTAAAGTAGCTCTAAAATTATTTCATACATTTGGAAAGCCATTTAAAGCAAAGTGCACATCTGACCTTTGTTTGGTCTGAACACAGGGCTTTTTCAGATAGGTGCTGGAGAGTTGTGCTGTTGTCTTTTATTTTTTTCCATTAGTTAGTGGTTAGTTGAAAACAATGACAATGCTATTTCCTTGGAAAATCCAGCTATCCCAATCCTTGCCATAATGGCAACACTCAGATATTTGTTTTAAAAAAGTTTTGAATTAGTATTTGAGAAGTTATGGCTTCAAACACAATTCTTTCAACTTGAGGGATGCTTACAGGTAGGTGCTTAGACTGCTGATCTATCTCCCCAGCCCCTTGAAGGATGCATATGAAGGGGACCGGAGGAAGCCACATGGAGGTCATTATAGAGACAATGCCATGTGAATCTCACTTTGATAATTTTCATTCCATCTTCCATGGCACTTTTACAAATGATAGTATTAAAAACTTAAGTCTGGCCTTGCCTGAGTTACTTACCACATAGGGGAAAAAATATCAAGAGAAATAAAGAAACCAAAAAGCAAATAAATAGCAGCACCACCTACATGCATCTGTAGCGTGTAATGTAAAAATATTGTAGATATAATTTCCTTCCTTCAAGGACTGTGGATAATTGAGATGCTGAAATGAATAAATTGCAGTGAAACAGCACTGTATTGATGGCTGTGACATTTGAGTTTTGTTTTTAGTTAATTGACTAATTAGTTTTGAGACCTTGGATAAACAATTTCTCTGACTCTAATGTAGTTGCAATGTTTCATAATAAAATCTGATAAAAATCTCATTATAGTTAACTTGATACAAACTCAGGACCACCAACTTTGTTCAGAGACTCTTTATCTCGTGATTCTTGTGCACCAAAAGTTTGAAGAGTGGTTTTTGAAATGAAAGAAAAAGAGTCTTACTTTTAATTTATAAAGGTATACATTCAGTACAAAATAGCATAGCTGTGTTGTTAAAAAGTCATAGGTGGTGACTAGGCATAAAATGTTTTAAAAAGTTTCTTTAGTAGGATGGTGATAAGAAATTATTGAATGGAATGTGCTGCAGGGTATTAATCAGCTTTTCTTCTGGATGGTTAACAACCTAAGTTCACAGATCAGAATTGGAGAAGTAGAAGAGCCACAAGGCCAGCCAACATTTTGGCCCTAGCCTTTCAAGGTCAGTGAAGACTCAGGACATAGGAGAACCTGTACTGCAACATCATGAAACTCAGTTGAGCTCCAAATTTTCTGAACAAGGAGATTATGGAGCTACAGAGGAAAGAGATCAAAGTTCTATAGTGTGCCTGGGGAGAGTCACATGGAGAGAAAACTTTCTCTCAGGCTCTCACAGACAGCAAACTGGTCAAGCATTGGCCATGACTCATCCACATGGATGACACAGACAAAGGATCTACAGAATAAGGTACAGGATTATAAGATAAACCCTGAGGGGACTTCACTGACCTCATCAGAAACAAAAACTACATGTTTTGGTATATAGATCTTACTCTATCTAGATCTTAACCATCCAGCAGAAAAGTATAAAAATGAGGTATACAATGCGGGGCCATAATAATAAGATGAGCTGTAAATAACAACTTCTTCAGATAACTCACTATTGTTGTGGAATGCTGGACTGTGTTGGATTGAGTTGTTGAGTTCAGGCACCTAAATTATTGAAATAATAGTTCCACTAATAGTTGAGAAATACTGCCTTATCTGACAAGGGAGCAGGTGATGTTCAGTGTCTTCCTCAGCTCTGATTCCCCACATATTCTATAGACAAACCTTATATTCCAGGAATAATCCCATTGAAAGGCCTGAAAAGTATACACTCATATACCTTAAGTAATAATTATCATACTATTTCTATGGAAAAATATTTTGTATTTTTAAAATCATACTTTGTTTTTCAGTGGTTTGAGGGATACAATTGTTCTTACAGAAAATTTGCAAAATATAGAAATATAGAAAGAAAAATAAGATTGTTTGTGGTAGTTGATACTACTTGCTGATTGTCAGTGTCTTTTCTTCTTGAATGTATTGCTATATTTGTAACTTCCATTAGGTATGTGTAGGCATGTGACCAATATGTGGTCATGTGTATGTCCAGTCCTGACCTATAAAATCCTATGACACCAATTTCCCATGTTCTCAGATTCCAATTATGACAATCCTTGGAATAGCATTTGAGGTCACTGGATCTTGGGTTTCCTGCAGATCTTTTTCCTGAATGTTAGTACTCCATACCCCCAAATTCATTCATTTGTTGAAATACTACTTCCCAAAGTAGTGGTATTGAGTTGGGGCTACTGGTAGGTGCTTATATTTTGGCAGAATCCTCCTGAGTGAGATTAATGCTCTTATAAAAGGAGCCTCAGAGAGCTACCCTGCACTTCTAGATCTGATGACCCAGAAGGACTGTGGCATTTATGAGAAAGTGAGCCATCTCCAGATGCAAAATCCACCTGTAGCTTGAACTTGGACTTCTCAAGTTTGAGAACTGTGAGAAATAAACTTCCTTTTAGAATAACCTACCTGGGTTGGGATGTAGCTCAGTGGTGCAGAGCCTGCTTATCAAGTGTGAGCCCCAGAGTTTGATTCCCAGTACCAAAAAATAAAATAGTAAAAATAAAACAACCTATGTGCTGTATGACATGTTGATATAGCAATGATAGATAGATTAAGAAATGTTATGAATGAAAATACAAAAGAAATGTATTATGACTGTCCAAAATGTTCTTTCTATTGTAGGCCAAATACTGTATTGTTTATAGAGAAAACATGGGAGTTCACAGGGGTGGTCATGAATATTAACTCTAGAGGTTACAGTAAGTGTAGAGCACATTGCAGTGAATACAAGGTATCATACTTTATTTTTTTCTCTCCTTAATACATGGTCTACAGGGTCTCACTACACAGATTAGACTTGTAGCAGTCCTCCCGTTTACAGCCTCCTAAGCGTTGGCATTACAGCTGCATACCACTACACCCAGACTCAATTGCCATCTCAGCATGCCCCGGGGGGTAGGTCAGCATGGCAGGCCTGGGGATTGGACACCTGGCCCCTGTGTCTGCCTAAGCAGGCATTTTAGTCTGCTGAGCAATTTGGCAAGCCCTATACTTTATTTTCTAAAACAAAACAAAACAAATAAACAAAAACTACAGTACAGAAAAGTACTTGGCTACTTAATGGGACAAGTGGTATGTGAGGATCATAGAAAATCTCCTATTTGATGTGTTATTTCTTTTAATCATGATTGTCCTGCTGAGGTGGCAACAAATTCATTCTTTATTTATTTTATTTTAATTTTGTGGAACCAGGGATTGAACTCAGGCCCTTGCGCTTGCCAGGGAAGTGCTTATTCCACTGAACCATCTCCCCGGCCCCTAAATTCATCCTTTATAAGAAGAAAAGAAGGGAAGTTGGGAAATTTTATCTAATGGATAGTTTCTCATTTTTTTTTCTTTTTGTGATACCAGGGATTGAACTCAGGACCTTGCACTTGCCAGGCAAGCACTTATTCCACTATCTCCCCAGCCCCACTGAGCTAATTTCTTGACCCTCAATTTTTTAACGGTGGAAATATCCATTAGGGAAGAGAAATTGTGTCCATCTTTGATGCCTTGCTCCTCTTTTCTCTGTCACCCTAAATCTTGCCCTTCATGTCATGAATGTGTGGTCTCGTGGTAGTGGGAAAGCCTTCCTTCAGCTGAGCTTAAAGCCATGTTGCTTGTTAGTAGGCCATGATATCTTGCACAGTTGTCAGAATAATGATAAGTCTTCTGGTTTATTCATGGTCTTCAGGGTTTGATGTAACTTAAATCAGAAAAATTGTTACAATTTTGTGGCATCCAAATTACATAAACTTTCAAACAACTTAAGCAACATTGGATTTCTTTCTCTTAAAGTAATCTGCAGTTTTAATGTCCAGGTACTGTAATCTCACAGAGGATAAAAGGACAGTTAATTTAGTACTTTGCCAGCCTTCCACTACAGTAATTAGGACTATAAAGTCTTTTAGGTGTTATACACTCTAGTAACTTTTTAGTCATATGAAATCAGTGTCTAGTTTTTTATTGTACTTACAAGTTACCTGTCAGGAAAAGAAGAATTCCAGACTTTATTTCTTGGCTTATTTACTGACTTAGAGGATTTAGCTATCAATAAGTAGGATAGAAATTAGCTTTAAGGCACAATGAAATTTGCAAAAATTTCACTCCCCTTTCAGTCACTTTCTCATCACTGGGATAAATATACCCTTTATTTTGGCTAAGGTTTTCAGTCTCTGGTTTGTTAGCTTCAAGGTGCGGAAACCATGGTGGAAGGGTCTGCCAAAGGAAAGCTGCTCACCTCATGGCAGCCTGGAACCAGACAAGGAAGGGGAGGGGTATGTACTGTTCTGGGTTCCACCCCTACTGACAGGGCTTTTCTGAGTAGGCCTCAGCTCCTACCAGCACATTGTTGTAGTGTCTCCGTGATCCGGTTACCTTCCGGACACATGAGGCTTTTAGGGTCATTTTAGATCTAAACCACAGCCCCAGTTTTCTCTGCTAATTGTGAAAAGCACCTCTCCTTCAATAAAATGCAAGGAAATGAAGTCAAGAGGGAGAGCTGGTGCATTTATGTGTACCTCAAGGCTGTTCACAAGGCAATCTTAAAACTCATTTATCGTTCTTATTTTTTCCTAGAAAATGGGCAAATGCTTTGGAGGTCCCTGTTGCTAGAGTGGCTATCTAATGTAGTATGTGGTGTCCCTCTCATTGTTTTGAAAGGTTTTCAAACTGGTTTTGTGGAGCTAGCGGGCCACTTTGTAATAGCAAGAAGCATTTAGAATCCTGACATTTAGAATCCAGCCCCCACGTGCAAACAATAGAAGAAGCAAAGCTGTGCCCTTGCTAGGGCTTCTGCTGTGCTAATTACAGGAATGTAAAGCCCAGCTGTGGTCAGACCAGCTTATCAGGGAGAGATGTGTTAGACTAAGAAAGCAAAAGGACCAAAGTGCTTTTCATTTTTTTTTTTTTTTTTTTTTTTTTTGTCTTTTTTGAGACAGGGTCTCGCTATGCAGTTCAGGCTGGCTTTAAGCTCACTTTGTAGCTCAGGCTGGTCTCGAACTCACAACAATCCTCCTGCCTCAGCCTCCCGAGTGCTGGGATTACAGGCATGTGCCACCACGCCCGGCAATGCTTTTCATTTTTATTCCTTGCATATTGTCTGTCAGAGCATCCAGTTTTCCTTAATTATAAACTATTTCCTTTTCCCTTTGTAAGCATGTTCTTTCCTTTGCATTTAGTGTGCGTGAAGGTGGCTTAGAGTGTGACAATGTAGTTGGGATTTAAAGGCTAAGATAAGGTGTCTTTAACATAGCTATATGCAAATGGATATTGATCTATATGCTCAACCTGTTTAAAAATGAGAGGTTCTTATACCCTGTCCAAAGTCAAAGGGAACAAATAAGATTCTAACTTTCCAAGTAAATTTTAGTTTCAACTGGGGACACTAACATAATTTAAATACATTTTGTCTCCCCTTGATATTTCCTTTGTGATTGCTTTTTCCTGAAAATGTAGGTCAAGATTTAAACCGTAAGTATACTTTACCGTAGCTCTGTACTTGTTTTCTATTAATGTGAAAAACCATGAGAAGACATCAGGAGAGGAGAGAAAAACTGGGCTGGCACTAGGAAATTTATATTGGCCAACATAAAAATTTTGGACAAGGTGTTTTACCAGACTCCAAAATACTGAAAAGTATTTAAGGAACTATTTCAATGCTTTTACCATTTGACTTTTAACTTACAAAGTGAAAGAAATATATAGGAGTATAGTAGAATTTTGTTGTAATATTATTTTCTGGAGATGAAGATATCAGTGTTAAAAACTTTTTGTGTTGTGTTGAGGATATAGAAGCTGAATAATGCTATGTACATTAACAAAAATCATAGATATTTTCTGAAGTGTTTAAATGCTTTAAGTGGCAAGAGAAATATTTCTTACTTATTAAGGAGTGGTTTTTGCAGCCCTAAATTGTGTATGATATCCACATTGGTGGCCATTGAGGATATTCACGTTTTCATTGGTTGATTCCCTATACTCTATGTTTTTTATTTTTGATATGAAATTAGCAATTTGCTACATTGCGCATTGCTATCTTCAAAGTAGTGTTTCAGATAACCAGATATAGGCATGCAAAATTGATTGGACAATTAGGCATTAACTGCTCCTTTCAATAACGCATACAAATTGGTAATGCAATTATCTTAGCTATCTTTCCTTCTTTTCTCCTTTTCCACATTCTACTTTTTTCCTTTTGAAGAATTTCTACCACTTTGTGATATCTATTGTACCATTTTGACATTATTTACTCTTTCAGTTTCTTACAACTATGGAGACATTAGAATGTTTAGATATGCAGGTCTGATTTATTTACTGAAATGCAGTTGCGATTTAAAGGCTAAGATAAGGTGTCTTTAACATAGCTATATGCAAAATAAATCAGATCTGCATGTGTAATTATATACCATACAAGTAAGGTCTCTAGTTGTATCCATTTACATATAAAACTGTAGTTTATTTTTCTTTATAGCTAAGTAATACTCCATTGTATAAAAATATGACATCTTTTTAAACCATTCCTCAGTCGATGAGGATTTGGATTATTTTCAAGATTTAGTTATGACAAATTGTGCTTCTACAAATATAAGTGCACATCTATCACTGTGGTATAATGTTTTCAATTTTTCTAGAAAGATATCAAGAGGTAGAGTAGCCAGAATGAATGGGATCTCTAGTTCTAGTTTTTTGAGGAATCTCCACACAGATTTCCACAGTGGACATAGCAGTCTACACTCCCACTAACAATGGAAAGGGTTCCTTTTATCCTCATAGGCATTCAAGCATTTCTTATTGATTGATTTCTTAATGGAAGGTATTCTTTCTGGGAGGAGATGGAATGTTGGTGTTGTTTTAATTTAATTTGCATTTCCCACATGACAAATGATGTATAACATTATTTAATGTATTTATTTGCTATTTGTGTTTCTTCATTTGAGAAGTTTAGATGCTTGTTTTTTGGATTGTGTATTTGAATTTTTGGGGCCTGAATCTTTACATGTTCTAGTCTGAGGGACAGTAATATAAAATGTTTTCCCAATTAGTGGTTTTCTTTTTACTCTGTTGGTGCTTTCTTTTGATGTGTGAAAAGTTTTCAATAAGATGAAATCCCTGTTGTAGACTCTGTGAAACATTTCTTGTGCAGCGTGGTTTTTGTTCATGGACTTTCTGCCTACATCAATGTCTTCACTATTTCAACATCTCTTTTCCACTAGTTTTAGTGTTTCTGTTTTGCTGTTTAGATCTTTGATCCATTTTGTCTGTAGTTTAGAGCATGGTGATAGACATGGGTATAATCTTAGTCCTTGGTATGTGGAAAACCAGTTTTTCCAGAACCATTTTTTAAAGAGGTGTCTTGCTTTCAGTGTGCATGTTTGGCTCCTTTGTCAAAGATAAGGTGCTGAGTATGTTTATAGTTGTGTCTGCATCTTTTAATTTTTTTCCACTGATCCTCAGGTCTGTTTTTCTTTCTTTCTTCTTTTCTTTTTTGCTAGTACCATTGCTGACTTTATTATATTATCTTTGTAGCAGAATTTTGAGTCAGGGATTATGATATCTCTTGTCTTGCCTTTGCTATTCTATGCCTCTCCTGGTTTCAGGCGAATTTTGGGAATGTTTTTTCTAGATATATGAGGTATTCTAATGGTATTTTGATTGTTATTGCATTAAATCTGTACAACAGCTTTGGGAGTATGGCCATTTTCACAGTGTCGGTTTTTCCTATTCAGGAGTATCTTTCCGTTTTCTGAAATTCCCTTTGATCTCTTTTTTCAAAGTACTTTTACTTTCACTATATAGGTCTTCTACTTCCTTTATTATATTGATTGGTAAATGTTTCAGATTTTGGATGCTATTGTAAAAGGTAGGGTTTCCTTAATTGCTTGCTCAGTGAGTTTGTGGTTTGTGTACAGAAATGTTATTGACTTTTAAGTGCTGACTTTGTATCCAACTATGCTAATTAACTTGATATTTAAATCTTAGAAGTCTTTTAGTGGAATTTTTGGGGTCGTATATATAGAGTATCATATCATCTGCAAAGAATGATAATTTCACTTCTTCCTTTCCTACCCATATTCCTTTATTTCTCTCTGTTGTCTAATTGCTCTAATATTTCCAGAGCTATATTGAATAGGAGTGTACTTGTCTTGCTCCTGATTATAAAGAGAAAGCTTTCCATTTTTCTCCATTTAGTATGATGTTGGCTGTTGATTTGTTAAAGCCAATGGTTTTTATCAGGTTGAGGTAAAAAGCATGTATTCCTATTTTCTGTAGGTTTTTTTTAAAATCATGAATGAGTGTTGGACTTTGTCAAAAGCTTTTTCTGCATCTATTGAGATGAACTCATGATTTTTGTTGTTGGCTCTGTTGATGAGCTGTATTACCTTTATGGTTTTGTGTATATTGAACCATCCCTGCATTCCTGGTATGAACCCCACTTGGTTGTGATGTATAATCTTCTCAATGATTTGCTGAATTCTATTTCATAGTATTTTATTGATGATTTTTGCACCTATGTTCATTAAGGATGTTGGTTGGTAGTTCTCTATTTTTGTTTTGTTTATCTTTCATCTTGGAATCAGAGTAATATTTGCTTCTAAGAACAAGTTAGGGAGAATTGCTTCCCTTTCAATTTTATTAATCAGTTTGAGAAATATTGTCATTAAATATCTAAATTTTTGTAGAATTCAGCTGTGATTCCATAAAGCCCTGGGTTTTCCTTGTTGGCAAGGATTTTTTTAAATTACATTTTCAATTTCACTGATGATACTGGATTAATCATGATTTTATGTCTTCTTGATTCAGCTTTGGTAATTCATGTGTCTAAGAATCTGTTCATTTCTTCTGTGTTTTCATTCATATAAGAATAAAATTTGTCAAAGTAGGTGTTCATATTTTATTGAATTTATATAGAATCTATTCACACTTTTCAATTTTCAAAGCAATTTCACACTTTTCCTTCTTTATTCTATGAATCTAAGATTTTTCTTATTTTGAAAAGATTGGCTGGGGTTTTATCAATTTTATTTATTTTTTTCAAAGAACAAACTTTTGATTTATGCATTCTTTTTACTGTTTTCTTCCTATCCATTGTATTAATTTCCAGTTTCTTCCCTTCTTTGGGCTTGATTCATTCTTTTTTTTTCCCTAGTACTACAGGTGCAGTATTAGGCTATTTATTTATGCTTGTTCTGTTTCTCTGATGTCAGAATGTGCTGCTATAAATTTCCCTCTGAGCACTGTTTTCATTCATGTTCTGATAAGTTGTTTCAGCATTTTTGTTAGATTATGAAGATTCTTTAATGTCTTCTTTAAGTTTATCTGTGACTTTTGTTGTTTAGGAGGCTCTTACTTAATTTTCTATGCACTTGTGGAATTTTTGTATTTTATTTTGTCAGTAAGTTTCAATGTCCTTTTGTCCTTAGTGTCCAACAATATGCATGGGAGAATTTCAATTTCTTTGCATTTACTTAAGCATGTTCTATGGGCTAGTAAATAGTCTATTGTAGAGAATGTCCTGGTCCAGCTGCAAAGAATACGTATTCTGATGTTGGGTAGAACATTCTGTGATTTATTAAGTCCACTTGTTCACAGGCTTTGTTCAATTATATTATTACTTTGCTTATTTTTTTTGTCTAGTTGATCTATCTCTTTGTGACAATGGGTCATTAAATTCCCCCATTACATTTGTATTATTAGTTTTTTAAATTTTTCATGTTTATTAATATTTGTCTTATATAATTGGGTGTTTCTATATTTGGTACATATATATTTATGATTGTTATCTCTTCCCCTTGGAAGTTTTTCCCTAACAAGTATGAAGCAACCTTTCTTGTCTCTTTTGATCATTTTTGTTTTGAAGTTTACCTTGTCTGTAAACAGAATAGTTAGGCTTGCTTTTTTTGGTTACCATAGCATGGAGCATTTCTTTTTTATTCTTTGATTTTTCAGTCTCTGTATTTCTTTAAGTTAAATGTATTTCTTATATACAACAAATTGTTGGTTTTCTCTCTCTTTTTTTTTTTTGTGTTTAGCACAGGGTCATCAGGATCTCCTTCTATAGATCCAACTAGTAATGATTCTCCTGTTTTCAACCTCCCAATAACCGGGATTACAGGCCTGTGCCACCATGCCCAGTCTCAATCACCCTCTCAGCACACCCTGGGGATGGGGCCAGCATGGCACACTGGAGTTCAGACCCTAGCACTGAACTTTGCCTAAGCAGGTGCATTAGTCTGTTGAGCTATCTAGCCAGCCTGGTGTTTGTTTCTTGATCTACCCTGCCAGTCTATTTCTTTGGAATGGTGAATTGAGGCCATTTATATTAATGGTTACAGCTGATGTTTATTGATTTATCTTTATCGTGTCATTTTTCCACTGTTGCTTCCATAACCTTCCTGTCTTTAATTGCTTGACCTACTTGGTGGTTCCTTTTTCTTGTTGTTCTTGGTATTGCAGTCATTTTCCACTCTTTCTAAAATAACTTTCAGTACTTTTTGCAGAGTTGGTTTGGTGGTCATGGATTTCTTTATTTGTTCTTTATTGTAGAAGTATCGTTTCTCCATTAATTTTGAAAAATAGCTTTGCAGGATACATCAGTCTGGGTTGGAAGCTGTTTTCTTTCGGGGCATGAAATGATTCACTCTATACTCTTTTTGACTTGATTGTGTGTTCAGAATTCTGCCATGAGTCTTATGGGGCTTTCCTTTATAGATGATGTATTTATTTTCTGTAATAGATTTTAATATTCTTTTCCTATGCTAAATTTCTTGGATCTTGATTATTGTAATTTTTGGTGTAGATTTATTTTGGTTATGGCTAATTGGAGTTCTATGTGCGTTATTTAACTGTGTGTTGGATTCTTTTATCATGCTTGGGAAATTTTCTGCTATTACTTCTGCAAACAGTCGCTTAATGTCATTTGTGTTTACTTCTGCTTTTTCTTTTTTTAAATTTGCTTTTATTTTGAAGAGTGAAAACAAGAGCAAAGAGAAACAAAAGCAAAGAAGGAAACAGGGTAACATGTAATGATACATACACATTACAGGTTTTCAAAACAAGAACATCTGATTAACAATGATTGGTATATTATCTATTTTTATTGTCAAATCTGTTGCTCAGATTAACAGATATAGTTATGCAAGATGGGACATATCATTGCATATTACCACAGTCTTTCAAGCAATCTTAAATTTTTGTTCATGTCTCTCATTTTCTTTTATTACCTTTTTAAAAAATTTACTTTAAACAGACTATAGTAATAATTGACATGACATTAGAAATGGTACACATTTAGAAGACCAAACTGACAGTTAATTTAAGCAAGGTTAATTCAACACATTGCTGGCTGTCCTCAATGTAATTGCCTACTTCACTATATCAACATAGGCTGAGAATTCTACTCATTAACTCCCATTTAAAAAAAACTGATGGAAATTCTTAGGGCTATTGCCTTATCCATCATGGATATATACATGTATGATTTTGCCCCTACTTTATTTCTTAACTCTTCTCCTTTCTCTTGCTTGGTTGTTAAATCCTTAAGTTCTATTTATTTCCATTTAACTGTGTCTGTTATAGTTTTCAGCTTCTCCTTCTTCTTTTGAGCTCTTTCATTAGGAAGACAATATGAGATCTACACATATGGGTCTGGTTTATTTATAGCCTCAAGTTGCATCCACTTACCTACAAACAAATCAAGTTTTATTTTCTTTACAGCTGACTAATACTCCATTATATAAAAATACCACATCTTTTTCATTCATTCCTCAGGTGAAGGGCATTTTGGTTTTTTCCAAAATTTGGCTGTCATAAATTGTGCTGCTATAAACATAGGCACATATATATCACTAAGATATGGTATTTTCAATTCTTTTAGGAAAATTTTCAGAAAGGGGATAGCTGGCTTGAATAGGATTTCCAGTTTTAGTTTTTTGAGGAATCTCCACACTGATCTCCATCATGATTGCACCAGTCTACATTCCCACCAGCAGTGGAGAAGTGTTCCCTTTTCCCCACATCCTCTCCAACATTTGTTGTTGGTTGATTCTTTATAATAGCGATTCTTTCTGGGGTGAGATGGTATCTCAATGTTGCTTTAATTTGCATTTCTTAAATGGCCAGTGATGTGGAGCATTTTTTTTTCATGTATTTATTTGCCTCTTGTATTTCATCCTCTGAGAAGTGTGTATTCATCTCAGATCCCTGGTTTTGGATTGGGTCCTTAACTTTGGGAACCTAATGTTCTTTAGTTCTTTATATATTCTAAATAGAAGACCTTTTTTCTAATCTATTATTAGTTAAGATATTTTCCATATTTGTGGGCTGTCTTTTTTACTCTGTTGGTAATTTCTTTTGGCATGCAAAAACTTGTCAATAAGAGCATGGCACAGTTGATTATTCTTTTAAGCATTTCCCATACAGTTTAATTTTTGTTCAAGAAGTGTTTTCTACCCTTGTATCTTCAAGATTTCCACCTACTTTCTCTTCCAGGAGATTTAGTGTTTCTGTTGTAATGTTTAGATCTTTAATCCATTTTGACTTCAGTTTAGTGCATGATGATAGATCTGGGTCAAGTTTTAGTTTTTGGTATGTAGAGAGCCAGTTTTTCCAGCACCATTTGTTAAAGAGTGTATCTTTCTTCCAGTGAACACATTTTCCCCCTTTGTCAAAGATATGATGTCTGAGTGTGTTTGTGTTGGCATCTTCTAATCTATTCCATTGATCTGCAGGTCTTTTTTTTTTGCCAGTACCATGCTGACCTTATCAAAATAGCTTTGTAGTATAATTTCAAGTCAGGGATTGTAATGCTTTCTTCCTTGCCTTTGTTGCCCAGGATTGCCTTTGCTATTCTAGGTCTTTTCTTGTTCCAAATAAATTTTAAGAATGATTTATTTAAATGTGTGAAGTATGTTGGTGGTAATTTGATAGGGATTGCATTAAATCTGTATAACAATTTTGGGAGTATGTCCATTTTCAAAATGTTTGTTCTGCCTATCCGGGAGCAAGGAATATCTTTATATTCTCTAAAATCCCCTACTATCTCTTTTTTCAGAGTATTGTAATTTTCCTTGAAAAAAATCTTTGAATTTTTTAGTTAGATTAATTACAAGGTATTTCATATTCCGTGGTGCTATCATAAAGGTATTGTTTCTTTAATTTCCCTCTCAGTGTGTTTATTATCTGTGTAGAGGAATGCTATTGACTTTTGGATATTGACTTTGTAACCTGCTATGCTACTGAATTTGTTTCTTAATTGTAGAAACTTCTCAGTGGAGTTTTTTTTTTTTTTGGTTTTCCAAGTAGAGTATCATGTTATCTGCTAATAATGATAGTTTAACTTATTCTTTACCTATTCTTATTTCCTTTATTTCTCTCTCTTGTCTATTGGCTCTAGCTAATGATTCCACAACTATATTGAATAGGAATGGTGATAGAGGACATTCTTGTTTTGTACCTGATCTGAACCTAAAATATTTCAATTTTTTTCCTATTTAGAATTATATTATCAGTTGGGTTGTTATAGATGGCATTTATTAGATTGACATAGAGGCCACCTATTCCAACTGTCTGTGGAATTTTGATCATGAATGAGTGTAGGACATCATCAAGAGCCTTTTATCCATCAATTGAGATGAGCATGTGAGTTTTTGATTTGGCTCTGTTAGTATAGTGTATTACATTTATAGATTTGCATATATTAAACCATCCTTGCATCCTTGGGGTGAATTCTATCTGACCATGTGTACAATCTTTGTGATGATTTGCTGTATTCTATTTGCTAGGCTTTTATTGAGGATTTTTGCATCTATATTCATGAAGGAGTTTGGCCTGTAGTTCTCTTTTTTAGTTGTATGTTTCTCTGGTTTTGGTGTCAGTATAATACTTGCCTCCAGGAATGATTTTGGATATATTGCTTCCTTTTCAATTTCATTGAAGAGTGTGAAGAGTATTAGGAT
Organism: Ctenomys sociabilis; assembly: GCA_004027165.1. Taxonomy (NCBI): domain Eukaryota; kingdom Metazoa; phylum Chordata; class Mammalia; order Rodentia; family Ctenomyidae; genus Ctenomys; species Ctenomys sociabilis. The sequence goes on from PVKA01000894.1 coordinate 119,587, forward strand.
TATATCTTCTATAAATTTCTTGTAGAATTCAGCTGTGAATCAGGACCTGAGATTTTTTCTATAAGTTTTTTCTACATTTTGACATTCATTGGCTGTTATTGGGTTATTGAGAGTTCTCATATCTTTTGAGTCAGTTTTGGTAATTTGAACCTTTCTAGGAAGCTATCCATTTCTTCATATGTTCAGTTCTTTGAGAATAAAGATTTTCAAAATAGCTATTGATGATCTTCTCAATTTCCACAGGGTCTGTGGTAATTTCACCCTTTTCATTCCTTATTGCTTGAATTTGAGTTTTTCTTTCTTCATTTTGATGAGGTTTATCATTTTAATTTAATCTTTCAAAATAACCATTTTTTATTTGTTAATTGTTTTTTATTTTTACTTTTTTATTGAATAAATAGTAATGAGATAGTTTCAAATCAAATTAACAAGACAGATTCAATAAATGATACATTGCATTTGTTAATTCTTTGTATTGTTTTCTTTGTCTTGATTGTATTAATTTCTGCTATAATCTTTATAATTTTTGCCTTCTTTTTTGTGGTTGAACTGGGGATTGAACTCATGACTCTGAGCATTCCAGACAAGCATGTATTCTACTGAGCTATCTCCCTGGCCCCTTTCTTCCTTCCTTCGGCTTTAGGCTTGGTTTGCTCTTTTACTAGATTTTTGAGGTGCAGCATTAGGGTATTTATTTGTTCCCTTTCTGCTTTTCTAATGTGTGAGTTCACAGCTATAAATTTTCCTTTAAGAACAGCTTTCACTGAATCACAAAAATTCTGATAAGTTGTGCTTGAATTTTCATTGAATTTAGATATTGTTTAATTTTTTGTTTAATTTCATCTGTAACTCATTGGTTTCTTTGGAGGGTGTTGTTTAATTTCTATGCATTTATGAAGTTTTTGTGGTTTCTTTTGTCAATAATTTTAAGATTCATTACACTGTGGTCAGGTAATATGTATGTGATAATTTCTGCTTTCTTGAATATACTTAAGCATGACCTGTGTACTAGTATGTGGTCCATTTTATAAACTCCTTTTATTTTCGCAGTACCAGGGATTGATCTCAAGACCTTGTACTTGTCATGTATTCTACAAGCTATCTCCCTGACATGTGGTCTATTTTAGAAAATGTCCCATACACAACTGAAAAGAATGTGTATTCAGATTTGTTCGGATGGAACACTTTGTATATAGCCATTATGTCCATTTGTCCAAATGTCTGGTTCTGTTCTGCTACCTCTTTCCTATTTTATTTGTCTGCTTGATCTATGTTTTTGGGATAAGAGGGTGTTAAAGTTTCCTGTCAAAATTGTGGTATTGGATATTAGATTTTTCATGTCCATTAAGATTTGTTGGATGCTCCCATGTTTTGTGAGTACATATTTATAACTGTTACCTCTTTCTGTTGTATTTTCCCCCTACCCATTATGTAGTGGCCTTCTTTATTTTATTTGATCATTCTTGGTTTGAAGTTGAGACTGTCTGCTAGCGAGATTGCTACCCCTGCCTTTCTCTGAGGTGCTAGGGCATGTAGTATTTTTTCCATCCTTTGACTTTCAGGATATGAATTTCTTTATGAGTTAAGTGGATTTCTTGTATACAACATATTGTTGGTTTTTGCTTCCTAATCCACTCAGCCAGTCTATTTTTTTAAATTGGTGAATTGAGTCCATTTACATGATGGTTATAATTGAGATGTATTGACTTATGTTATTTACCTGCTGTTGTACGCATCCGTTTCTTCTCTGTTTAATTGTTTGTCCTATTTGGTGGGTTCTTTCCATTCTCATTCATGGAGTTCTGATCATTTTGATCCCTCTCTAGAAAATCTTTTAGTAGTCTGTGTAGGCTTGACTTTGTCATCATGAAATTCTTTAGTTGTTCTTTGTCATGAAAGTATTTCACTTCTCCATTATACTTGAAAGGGAGTTTTGCAGGATATATCAGTTTGGGTTGGAATTTGCTTTCTTGAAAGCCTTGAAGTAGTTTACTCCATGATCTTCTTGACTTGATGGTTTGTGAAGAGAAATCTGCCATTATTCTGAGGGGTTTTCCTTCAAATGCGATCTGTGTCTTTACTCTAGTGACTTTTAGTATATTATTATGCTAAATTTCTTGGATCTTGATTACTATATGTTTGGGTGTATTTATTTATTTATTTATTTATTTATTTATTTTTCAGAACCGCGGATTGAACTCAGCCCCTTGTGCTTGCCAGGGTGTGGTTTTAATTGGGTTCATGTTATTTGGAGTTCTATATGTTTTGGTTACCTGAATGTAGATTATTTCCTCATATTTGGGAAGTCTTCTGCTATTACTTCTGCCCATGTTCTTTTTATATCATTTGTATTGACTTCTTCTTTCTCATTTATGCCAGTTAGTCTTGAGTTATTCCTCTTTGTATTGTCTTACAGATGTTGAATTATTTTTTCATGTATCCTAGTTGTTTTAAGTGATGTTTTCTTACCTTTTCACTAGCTGCACAAATGTCTTCAAGGTATGCAAGTCTATCTTCACTTTCATTCAAACAGTTTTTCCACCTTGTGATTGAGGTTTTAATTTCCTGTATATCTCTTGGAATCTACTTCATGAATTTTATTTCTTTCCTATATTACTCATTCAAGATTTCATCATTTTTGTATTCTTCTCTCATTTTTTTATGAGTGTGTTCTTTAGAAGCATTTAGTAATTTTCTCACTATAGTTATCTTTTCTTTTTTCCACTTTAGAGATTATTTATGATCTGGTTTCCTCCATACCTTTCTGCACTTGTTTATTTTCTTCAGATGCTATTATTTCAGAGATTTCAGGTGTATGATCTCTCATTTCTTCTATGCTAGTGTCTCTTGCATTTTTTCTGGGTGGGCTTGGGGCCTGAGAATGCATTTTCCCCTTCTCTTTGTCATTTTGTATAGCACTGACCTCTGACCTTTAGTGTAGAGCTTTGGTGAAGTTACTACCTTAGCACCTATCAATATTATTACCCAAGAGAGCTTATGTGATTAAGGCAATTACAGCTTTGTATTTACAGAACTACAAGTAGCAATACTAATAATGGGTAATGATATTTAGCAGTTGGCAAACTTTTGTAATTAATGTGTTTTTTTAGACCCTAAGAGCAATCATTAGGACTGTATAGCTAAGCAGATAATAAATTAGGAATTTGCATTTAAGTTAGTTCCCATATATTCTGTCTGATTACCTCCTCTTGATGTACCCTGCATCTTCCAGGCAGACTTTCCTCTTGTACCTCTCTAGATCTAGAGAGAAAGAGCGAGGATGCTTTCATAGATCTGGGTCTAGTTAAATGTCTCAGCTTACTGGGTCCAGATATGTCACGTTTGAACTTGTCCAGGTGGGCCTGGCTTTGGTCTGGCTGCTGTGCTCCACTTCTTCCTGTTGCAGCCCATGGAAGTGAACCCGCTGTACCTCTCTGGCAAGATGTTCTGCTCCTGGATTTGCTGGGTGGCTCTCGGCTCTAGCCTCTCTGCAGGGAGTTCTTCCATAGGGTTCCATATCAGGCCTGTCTGACTCAGGAGGATCTGGTGCGTGGACAGTCCCCCCCCCACTGGGCCTGGGCACTGGCTGTGTGAGTGGATGGAAGACTATTAGTCAGAAGCTTATGATGTGTATCTGCAAATCCTCATACATAACAGGAAGAAGTTGGAGGATGTCAAGTTCAAGGCGGCACTAGGTAAATTAGGGAGACCTTGTGTTGTTAAAATTTTAAACAGGACAGATCCTTCCATTGTCTGAGACTGCTTGGTGTGCCTGTGTTTATGGTCTCAGCTTGTATGGCTGACTTCTGCTTTTTCATCAACCCCTATCAATATTATGTTGCTTCTCTTTGCATCATTTTACAGTTGTTATATTGTTATTTCCTAGTACCTTGTCATTTTTAGGAGTTCTTTTCTTTTATGATATCTAATTGCAATGCTGAATTCAAGGTCTGAAAGTTTATTTTTAGTTTCATTCAATCTGTTTTTCCTGCTTTCAGTGGAATTTTTAATTTCCTGAATATCTCTTTGAATCTGTTTCATGCAATCTAATTCTTCCTTATAGTGTTCATTCCATGTTTCCATAATTTTTCTATGCTCCTCTTTTTAAAAATATATATATCTTCTTAAGATATTATGACAAATTCTTTCATTGTGGTTGTGATTTCTTTCTTTACCTAAAGTTTATTTCTGGCCTGATTTCTTCTATAGCCCTTATGAGAATTGTTTCTTTATTTTAGTTGTTATCATGTGAAAAATTTCATGTCTGTATCTTCCACATCCTTCTATGTCAATATCTCCTGGGATTTTTCTTGAGCTGGAGATCTGAGATAATATTTTGCTCCTTCATCTTGATGTTTTTTTGTACCAGAGATCAAACTCAGGACCTTTTGTTTGCCAGGGAAGTACTCATATCACTGAGCTACATCCTCAGCCCCCATTTTGACATTTTCTACTTTAAAATTTTTAAAAATTTTGTTCTCTGTGGTTATCCTTGTGGTCCTTCTGTGGTTATTCTTGTGAGTTTTGATAGTACATAGCTATATCACTATTACCAAGGCCTCTCCAGGATAGTTTGTATATTAGGGATATCTTCCATACGTAGGAAGTTCTTGGTTTGTGTCACTCCCATGGTCTTACCTTCCCAGTTAATTGAGAGTGCAATGTTGGTTTCTGTTTAGCTCAGTCCCCAGTATTTTGGTGTAGGGCTGTGTTGAAGTTATTACTCCAAAGCTTCTTAATGTTGCTACACAAGGGTAAACAGCTGATTATAACAGATATGACATCCTAGCTACATTAGTACAATTAGAAATATGTGCAATTTAGAAACTGACAAACTGTGGTTAACTATTGATACTGTGCCATAGGAGCAAAGCTATAGTCATATAACAGGACCAATAGTAAACTGCGAGTTTGTAAACAAGGTATTTCCCTTTGCTAGAGTGGGTTTACCCTTAGTTTCTCTGTACAAGCTCACTGCTGTGGCCTGAGTGCTTTCCATGCTGGCTGCCCCACTCACATTGTTGGAGTATGGGTCAGGCACCAGGATTTCTCTTGATGGAGAATCCCGATGCCATAGTGACAGTGGGGAGGGTTTCTCTCCTCTGTGTGGCCCACCAAGGCTCCCTCATCTTCTAAGGCTCACTGTGACTCTTGTGATGGTGTGGGTGGTGGTGGCGGGGTTTTTCCCTCTTTTGTGGCTCAGGCCTCACTATGGTCTTCATTATGGTACAGGGGTTTGTGGGCAGGGTTTCCTCCTCTCCCATGAAGCCCACTAAGGCTCATGATTCCTCTTCTGATCACTATGTTTAATTATCATTGTTTATTGAGTTAGCATACAGGTTTCTGATTTTAGGGAGGGGAATACCATGTGTGAGAAGGTTCTGAAAACTCCTTAGGCACAAGACCTTTGAAGACGTGACTCCAGAAGAAACACCTGAGACTTACTACTGATTTGGGAGGACAGTGGCTCATAACTAATGGTCAGTACTCTACTTGTGGGATTCCCAATTTGGCCAAGTGAAACTTCAAGTTTTCATGATATATGCAGAAACTTATGAGACCGCAGTAATGCTAATTGAACATAGCAACCAAATATCTATACTTTTTAATACTCTTAACAAAATAGGCTTTCAATATGGATCAGAATAAAACCTAGGATTTGTGAGAAATTAAATGATAAATCCAGAGAGAGAAATGTTGAGAAAAATAAAGGAAGGTCGGTGTCATTGGGTGCTCTATCTCTTTCTTTTGTTTTTGCAAAATTTAGCTTACCAAGTTTACTCAAAATAAATATTTTGAGTTTTTGGAAAATAAGACAGTTTAGGTTCAGAAAATTGAGGATAGGAGAAGGATTTGCACAAAATCAAGGAGGTAATAAGCTCTTGGTGCTAGGAGACAACTTGAGATAATTAGGCATGCTATGAGCTTTAAAGAAGAAAGACGTGCTAACTAGTTTGACTTTCTTCTGCCCTAAAATGTCCCTTATGAAGAGAAAAATCTCAATTCTTATCATGCAAGATTAATTCACTATTTTAGTTGTGTATGTCCCATTCAACAATTAGTATTGAGTGCCTTCAGTATTCAAAGTACTGTGCTTCACCTTGGGAGGTATAAAAATTATCCACTAAGAATTATTAGTACTTGTAGAGTGCTCCAGAATTTTCATATTTATTTCCTTGTTGAAAACTTGGAAGTAGTCATTATAACTAAACCCCCTTAATGAGGAGAAAACTGAGGCTCAGTAACTCCTCCTGTTTCAGTATATAAAAAGTGCCAGAGGGCTGGAGAGATGGCTCA
>PVKA01000894.1:125983-169163 GCA_004027165.1 Ctenomys sociabilis
AAAAAAAAAAAAAAAAAAAAAAAAAAAAAAAAAAAAAAAAAAAAAAAAAAAAAAAAAAAAAAAAAAAAAAAAAAAAAAAAAAAAAAAAAAAAAAAAAAAAAAAAAAAAAAAAAAAAAAAAAAAAAAAAAAAAAAAAAAAAAATTGCCAGATATAAGACTCAAACTTGAATCTTCCAATATCAGAATTAATCATTTTTGTAGTATACCAGATTCCCTTCCCTAAGCAATGTTGGACATTAAAGTGAGAAATATACATAGCCTCAAATACGGCAAGAGCACATTTGAAAAGTAAGATGTCATCAAAATGGCATGGCTTCTCCTAACAATTGTACCAGTAAACACTAGATTATAGTCCCCAATTTGGTTACAAGTTCTGCTATTGTGGTGTTTTTATTTTAAGAGTTTTGTACTTTCCCTTTTAGAAGTCTAGGTCATGTATATTTTTTAATATGTTTTTAAAGAACAAAGTATGTTAGTTTTCTATACTTGGGAATCACATTTCTTGTTTTTTTTCATAAATATCTAGATTTGCTTTTCATACTGCAGTAAATTCCTTTTGACCTTTTCAATCTATTGCTTTGGATAAGATCACTGATAGTGTACTAGTTTCTTAATCTCTGTGCATTTTGATACATTTTATTGATTGTCTTAAGTAGATAGAGCCTATTAAGTAAAGAATGGTAGATCCATTTTGACTCCTAAAATTGAACAATCTCCTGGAAATGGCTGACAATTAGGTTCTTCTGTTTGAGAGAAGATTTTTGGCAGCTTCAGGCTTCTCTGATTTAAATGTCTTCCAGGTAGCCCTATAGCAGTAAAGATTTAAGCAGTTTCATCTCCAGAGATGGCAATTACTTGAGACGGTGGAATTCCATAACCCACCTGCTGGTTTTGAAAGGCTGAAAAGCATTTTATTTTTCAGATACACATTTCTGATGATATTTTTGTGAGCATTTTCTACCTTTGACTCTCTGTATTGCATTTATTTTTTATGTACTACAAATCAGTGTACACTTTTTGTTTTGCTATTTCCCAAATGAAACACATGCTGTACAAGGCTGGATTAGAAAATCAAATTTTGTCTATAACATTCTTTGATAATTTTTCCAAATAATGTTTTCTAATTTCCACCAGTACTCCCTCTGATATGTGTGTAAAAAGTCCTTGATAAAATGAGTGAATAGAGACTATATTTAAATCTGTTGAGTCATCAGCTGTTGTCCCATCAGAAACCCTCTCCAGGGGCTACCAATCAGTGCCCTGGGTCTGGCATGTTCCTCTGTATAGAGGCCAGGTGTGGGCCTGCTGCTGGGCTCCAAATTCTTTCCCTAGCGTTGGTACAAAATAAACTTCCTTGTATTTTATTTTTATTAAAAAAAATTTTTTTTTTTTGTATTTTTAGAGAAGTATCTACAGGGTGTTCAGGGTCTCACTACTAGATCAGACTCGTAGTGATCCGACTGTTTACAACCTCCCAGGAGCTGGGATTACAGGTGCATGCCCCCCATGCCCAGGCTCAATTGCTGCCTCAGTGTGCCCCAGGGACAGCGCCAGCATGGCAGGCCTGGGGATCAAACCCCTGGCCCCTGCACTTGTTTCAGGCACTTTAATCCACTGAGCTATTTGACTGGCCCTGAACTTTCTTGTAGTGCTTAATTGTGTGCATCATGAAATGCCTGAAAGTCTACCCTTTACTCCTAGGGCACCAGAATGGAATGGGTCACATGCAGTCCATCCCTTTGGGGAGAAACCCTCTAGCCATGGAGACCAAGGCACACTGAAGATGCTGATCTTGCTGATTCTTCTCTATCTGTATAAAATTTAACCAGATTTTTGTTTTAAATCATTCTGAGTGATGATGAACACATAGGTGATACTGCAGGTTCCCATTTCTGATGGTTGGCATTATTATACTTTTCACCACCCTAAGTTACATTGTGCCACTGGGTTCAGAACACCAGCATGGCTTTTCCCACCTCATCAGAATAGAAGTGAGTTATCACATAGTATCACATCTTCTAAGACCCCCAGTGTCTGTCCTCTTCTCTCTGGAGCTTCATGCTCTACCATTCTACCTCTTCTCCCCTGGGCCTAGTTCAACACTTGGCTGTCATCAGCTTGGTTTGCTTAGCTCCTCTCTCAGATAGCCACATAGCTGTGTTGCTATTGTTGTTTGATCTTTTTTGAAATGTGCCTTTCTAGTGAAGCTATCCATACACAAACTATTCAGAATTGCCAACTTTTTTTTCTTGTCTATTTCAGTGTTTTGCTTTGTATTATTAATATCTTCCTTTATTTTAACATGTTTTTCAAGCTTGAAATCTTGATGTGTCTAGTCTAATATTTCTACTTCTAATGGTATGTTTATTGCAATACATTGAAAGAGTTGTGGTCCTTAACTGACTTTTTTCTGTGCCTGCTAGTGCATTTCCCTGTTGAAGTGCCACTATGTCATTACATAATGCAAACAGAAAGGCCAGACCCTCTCCAAGGTCAGCTTCAAAGATCCTACTGTGTGTGTGTGTGTGTGTGTGTGTGTGTGTGTGTGCATGAGAGAGAGAGAGAGAGATAGATAGATAGAGAGAGAGAGAGATAGACAGAGATAGAACTAAGACAAAGAGACTAGATACTAGAAAACAAAAGCCTACTAAATAATATCTCCACATTTTGCATTCCAGGGAGAAGCAACTGAAGTGAAAGACAAACATAGATTATAATTCATCAGCCCTGGGGCTTTGGCATGATCACTTGGCTGAAGTTAGGTAGTGCTGTTGTTCCTCTCAGAGACAAAGCACAGGGCTTTGGCCTTGCTCTGTTTTATCCTCTGGAAATTCTTGGATCTGAAGTGTGAGCAGTGCAAGCATGGCGCAGTGGGAATGGGCAGGAGCTAAGAGGAGCGCAGGCAAGGGTGGCATGGGTATTTTTCCTCTTTTCTCTTCCCACCCAGGCCAGCCTCCTGTCTCAGGCTGGTGCTGGTACTCAACAAACACAAGTTCAATGCTTCATTTCCTGGCAGTGTTCCAGTGGTTTTCTCAATGTCTTGATCTTTTCAAAGCATGATTAGATTTGTGTGTGGGGCTCAGAATTTGTGCTACTTCAACAGTTTTTTTTCCCAGTAAGATATTAATGATCTCATTTATCAATTATTTCTTCAATTATGTGATTTAAATTTTGTTCATTGTTATATCCATAGGCCCTCAACTATTGAGAATTACACAAAAAGTTTTCACAAGTCACAAAAAGTTTTCAAAAGTTATTGAATAAATTTCTCAGAAAAGTAAGAATTGAAGGACTTCTTTACTCAAATCTATCCCCTGAAATATATAGCAAGTATCATGCTCTTTAGAGAGATATTAAGCATTTTCTTTTTGAGTATAGGAGCAAGATGAGAATGCCAGCCATCATTGCAGCAAATATCAACTAAAAAGGGCATAATCACAATTTATGTGGGAAAAATGAGCTAAGCAATTTTGAATATCAAGAATGATATGTGGAGCTGCGATGGCTGATTTTAAATTTCTGTGTCAGTTGAAGCAGGCTACAGGAAGCACAGATTTCTGATAAAATTATATTCCTGGGTATGTCTGCAAATGCATTTCCAGAGGAGTTTAGCATTAAAGTCAGCAGGAAAATGAGGAAGATTCAACCTTACCTATGTCCAGGCAACATGCAATCTGTTGGGAGCCTGCATGGAATGAAAAGATGAAGGAAGCACTCTCCCTCTGACCTGTGAAACCCCTTCCTCCTGCCCCTGGACATCAGAGATCCTGAGCTTATGTCTTGAGACTCTGGAATTCAGACCAGCAGAGCCCCTGACCCTCAGACCTTTGGGCTGGGACTGAGTGAGTTATACCATTATCCCATCTGGTGACCGGGCCTTGGGGCTTGAGCTGAAACCCAGCACTAGCGTTTCCTGGACCTTATCCCGCAGATGCATCTGCATCATCTACATCTATCCCTCTTCTCTGTCTCTGTTATTATCACAGCATCTATGTCCTATCTATTCTATGGCTCAATTTCCCTGGAGAACTCTGGCTCATGTTCAGATTTTCCCCTAATAGCTTGTTCAGTATACTATAAAACTACAGAACTGTATCCAAAAACTGAACCAGTTAAGTGAGAGGCAAATATATATTTTCCATTGATTTCTCCATCCCATTTTTTTTTCGGCAGAACTAGGGATCAAACTCAGGCCCTTGTGCTTGTCGAGGAAGCATTTATTCCACTGAGCCATCTCCCCGGCCCCCTCCATCCCATTTTTAACTATGGTTTTATGATATGGTTGTCATATATGTACTTATGTATTCACACACACACACACACACACACACACACACACATATATATATATTATATATAAAATTAGATTATTTTGATATGGGAAATTAAAGTTCTATTACTACCATGCATTGAAAGTGTACCAAACACAGAAATAAGTTCTATAAATAAAAGATAATATTGTAAAGCTAGTAGAAGGAGATACTACATAGGATTTTTGTAATCTTTGAGTAGAAGGAATCTCCAAAAGGATCCACAACAAACTCATGGGGAAATTTGATGATTTAACAGCATCAAAATTAAGAATTTCTTAAGACTTGAGATGATCATAGATAAAGGGAGAACAAGATGGTTTAGAAGAAGGTTTTGCAATTCTAAAACCAACAAAGAAATCTAGAAAGACTAAGAAATTCTCACAAATGACTATTACAAATACAAGAAGTAAAACGAAAAAAAAAATAGGAAAGCATATAATCAATAAATCAAAGAAGAGAAAATTAAAAAAAATAACTAGTAATTTAGCGAAATGATGTTCAGCCTGTGTTACAACTATAGTATTACATGTTATATTTATCAAATTGGTAAAGATTAAAAAGTCCATAATGTCAAGTACTGGCAAGGATAAGAAAAAAAGAGATCTCTAAACTGCTCATGGGAGTATAAAAGGTTCAGCTACACTGCAGGGCAGTGACAGCACTCTGGGAAGGGAGGCGTAGAAGAAAGGTCTGAAGTGAAGACAGACGCTCACTGAGAGATTGCAGGCAGAGGCAAAGAATAGGAGGCATTACCAATGTGACTAGGTAAACTGGCTTATACTGATGACAGAATATGGAATTCAAAGTGAACGCTTATATCTATGTCCAGCCAGTGAGTGTAACTGACAGCTGTAGTGGTAGGGGGCACACAAGGAATGGCATGTGGTTATTAATACAATTAGTAATTTAATATTGATAGACTAAAGCCATATATTAAGTTCGTATGTACTTTTTTATTTTTATTGTACTTTTATTTTGAATAGTAAAAACAAAAGCAAGAAAAACAAAAACACAAATATGTCACAGATTTTCTAAACAAGAATAGCTGATGAATAATGATTGACGTATAATCTATTTTATCGTCAAATCCGATGCTCAGATTAACACACATAGTTACACAAGATTGGACATATGACTGAATATTACTCTGTAGTTTCAAGAAATCTTAAATTTTTGTACTTGCCTCTCATTTTCTTTTATTATCTTTTTCTTTCCCTTATGTGTGTGCTAATGAATATTCTACTTTTCAAAGAAACTTGTGTGTCTTAAGACATATCCACTGACAGCATTATAGTGAGTGAAAAAATGAAGTGGGGGGCCTTTAGTGTGCTGCACGTTAGGGCATGTATCTAACTGTGATGCACCAGGGACTTAAGCCAAGTTAGGACATAGGGATGGAGTTGCCAGTTTAGACCACAGAGGCATTTTCAGGACTTCTGCTCCCAGACTGTCCATATTGTTCTCTATATTGAATAGAAATTTTCTAGGACAGCGCCCACCAAGTATCATGTTCTTAATGTTAACAGATGTTGCAGTTTCAGAGAAGGGAACAGCTGGCTTGTTTGTGGCAAGGCCAGGCTGTTAGGTGAAATATGCTCCACTGAATTGCATTCCATCCAACTGTAAGAAGTGAAGAAAAGAAATATTCATATGAGGGCCTTAGGCCACAAACACTGCACTAACAGAGATTTATGCCAGGGATGGTGCTAGCGACTTGATGTAAGACAGAATTTCTGTCTTCACAAAGCTTACAGTCTAGTGGGTCAGACTGAAACTTAGATAATGACAATAATGTGCGATATGTCATGAAGCATGTAGTTGAGACAATATTTGATGCTAAAAATTAAAACTTTAATCTGTCAGCCCTGGAATCAAAGTGACTTATTGCTATCCTTGTTCATGAGCCTAAGTAGTCAACTACAGCTGAAAGAATAGGAAAACAAGGGCTGGGGAGATAGCTCGGCAGCATGAGTGTCTGTCTGGTAAGTGCAAGGTCCTGAGTTTGATCCCCAGAACTGGATTCTGGGGCATGTCAGGCGTGGTGGTTCATGCCTGCAATCCCAGCACTTGGGAAGCTGAGACAAGAGGATCACTAAAAGTCCAAACTGCGTGGCAAGACCCTGTATCAAAAATAGAATTGAAAAAAATAGGAATAGGAAAACAAGAAATGAAAAAGACAGACAGCACAAAAACCACTGGCTTATTTTCAGTGATTTACACAAATTAAATATTTCTAAAAATTTCCAGGAAAAATCACCTTATATATGAATAGAATGGGAATTGATACAGTATTCACTAAGAGAAATTGAAAAGGTATATACCTGAAACATACTAGCTTGGGAAACAAACTACTCCAATCCTAGAGCTTCAGTTGTGTAACATGCAAATAACTTTTTCCAAATGACTATTTGAAGGAAAGCAAGTTTAGTTTTTTTAGAAAAGCAACCGGCTCTGTATTATTCTGTACACTGAAATGATGAAGCAAAATTACTAAAAAAGATAGTAAGGTAAAAAAAAAATTATCAGTTTCATTTGTGTGTGCTAGTTAAGTTGTTTGCCTAGTTAATGACGTTTTCAGTAAAGAATTCCCTATTCTTCAAATTGTGCTGATAGTATCAATGTTGGCTTTGTGATCCTTTCCTCCACTTTAGGCTTTGATTTATGCCAGTATCTGAAGACACAATCAGGCCCTTTATCTGTAAGCAGAGGCACATTTATTTTTGTGGTTACTGACCTCTTACTTGAAAATGAAAAGCTTTATGTCGCTATCTTTGGAAGATAGGGAAAATTAGTGTGAGGGACACTGAGATGTCCCAAACCTGAAAAGGGTGTATTCAACCAAAAGAAAAAGCTGATTTCTAATGTTTAAAATTGTGGATTGGTACAATTAGTATCAAAAACATTAAGTCACCTTATTATTAAAGATCCTACCTTTAAAGTTGCTTTTCTGGGCATGGGAGATAGCTCAGTGATCTAAGCGCCCACCTGACAGCAAAAGGACCCAGCTTCAATCCCCAGTGCTGCGTACTGTGCTGGCCGCAGAATCCCAGGTGTGCTATGCTGGCCAACAAAACTGGGCATGGTGGCACACACCTGTAATCTCAGTGCTGGGGAGGCTGACCCAGGTGGATCACTACAAGTCTGAGCTGCATAGCAAGACCCTGTACAAAATAACTAAATTAAATAAAATATAAAAAAAAATAAAGTTTCTTTTTTGAGTTTTAATTTTTAGATACCATCTTGTGGCCCATGATCTCTGGGATGTACACTTTCACATACTCACGCACCTATTTCTGGTCTAGTAGATTGGATTTGCCACATAAGACCTGCTCATCCCCTCTATGAAGACGTGTGTTTTACTACCAGCGTGAGAAGCTAACATGTGCAGGAAACCTTAGGATCCTGGAAGAGTCTCTGGTCACTTTTATCTAGAGGTTGGACAGTAGAGTGGGAGCTCCTACTGTTGAATTAGAGGCATGAGTGTCATGGCGATGTTTCCAGGGTTGGAAAAGGCTAGATGGCCATTCTCATCACTAGAGACACTGTGGGTGTGGTTAGCATAAGGGACAGAAGAATTACAGCCATAGTCAGAAGAATTTGATTCACAAAGACCTGTGGTGTTTGCTAGTGAATCATGGTATTCCTCACTGTGAAGTAAATAGCATCCTACTAAATTCTTACTTAATTTGTATAAGTGGGACAATTCTCCATCAAGTGAATAGGAATCACACTGGAATTATCAAAACGGGGTTAAGTCTCTTCAAATGAATTCCTAAACCTGAGCCAGTTCACAGGGATATAACTGTTGAAGGAAAGAGCTGTACACCTCTGTGTTACTGTTACATTGTGTCAACTTGGCTAAATCGGCTCCAGCAGTTCTCAGTGTGGGGGCCCAGCCCTGGAGGTGGGCAGGGCCCAGAATTTGAGAAAGGCTTCCTGTGACCCTGCCAGGTTTCCTGCAGAGGAGCTTGACCTTCACACCCACACCATGGAGGAGCTCTGATCTCATGAACTGCTGTTGTTTGCCTTGGAGCCAGCAGAATATGGACTGCACCCTCCAGTAACTGTGAGCTAAATAAACCTTTCCTTCCTTCATTTTGAGTGTCGGGTGTTTGTCCCAGCAATGGGTAAAATGTAACTAAGACAACATCTGTACCACCCAGATTTATACTATTGACTTCATTCCCAGCCTTCTCCCAAGAGACCTATGGCCATAGCGTTTTTCTAGGGTTTTGGTATTAAGGAAAATACATTGATCACACTTTGGGGGAAATACTAGAAGTGGCTCTTAACTGACATTTATGCTAAGAGACCCAAACTGTCCCTGACTTCTACTCATCGAACACTGATTGCAGTGAAAATTTTAGCTGAGCTCTGTCCCAAAGTATGCCTTATAGGTTCCTGAATCCTGTGATTACTTCCCCAGCACTGGAATATATAATTGGAATAAATATTTAGTAACTGGCAGGATTGAACTCTAGAGCTTAAAAATACAGTATAATATTATTGTGTTGAGGGTAGTGCAGATGGGCCAGTGAATTATCTTTGTGTGCAAAATCAGGGAGAGGAAATTATGGTACTTAAAATATCGGTTGGTTATCAAGTTCCACCCAGTAATTGGTTGGAGCAGTAGGAAAAAAAATTATTTATTTATAGCATTCTTTTTACAGAAAACATTTTTTTCAATAATGAAGGCAGAAAAATATAACAAATTGGCCAAGTGGGAAAGAAGGTAAGTGAAGTGATGCTGCTAACTGATGGTGGATGCAACAAAGAGGGGGGATGTGTGAGTACACATGGGGTGTTGTACTAAAAGACCGGCTCGCAGTTTCCAAGAAAAAAACAAAGGACAACAAAAGAAAACACAGACATTGTTGGTATAAATCCTATTCAAGTGGGAATTTCTTTTGAATCAAAATGTGTTAAATTAAATTAGTTTTTGATGGTCTAAGTAATTGGATCAAATTTTTCAAATTTAGCCAGTTTTACTGCTCCTTTGACATGGTAGGATAAAGACTGCACTGTAAAGCCAAACCTATATGATTTGAAATTCTGGTTCTTTCATTTGTTGGGCATGTGATGATAGAGTATTTGCTTACCTTTCTGGGCATTACGTGCCTTGTTTGTAATGCTGATGTAGCAATATGTCATTCTGCTGTGGCCATACTTGGGCTAGAGATAAAATAACTACTTGTTCAAGAATATAAACACTCAAAGATATACATACGTTTCAACACCCCAAGCTCACAGTGTCTTCTGCGAAGGTTGGGCTCACATATTTGGTTCTTCAGCACTGTGGCAGGCTTCCCCCTTTTCTGACGTATGAGTCCTCAGATATATACAGCTTGGATATTGTAGTCTCAAGCTCGCTGTGGCATTGCGACTGGGCAGAGAGTTCTTTTTCTGTAGTGCACTTGTGACTGGTAAGCAAAGACCGTTAGAGTGTTTTCCTTCTGCCACTACCATAGAAGAATTTTCTCAGAAAGCCAAAAATTAATAAATCGTTTGCGTAAGAAGGGCTGTCTCACTGTAATGTTTGAGTTAAATCCTCTGTATTATATCTCCTCACATCTATTCCTTCACCTTTCTTTATACTTTTATCCAGGAGAAATTACGTTCAAATTGGCATCCAAGAGGTCCCCATGTATCAGAAGGCACAAAGACATCCTTGTGGAATGGGGATGGATTGCTCTTGGCGTGTGATAGAGCCAAGTGAGGTAGCAGCTGACCGCACAATTAAAATCTTAAGGTCTCTTCCAGCCCAAGGTGGTGGTGGAACAACACATCCCCTGTAGCTTGTGATACTTGGCCGCCTTGAAATGGCTATGTGAGGTACTCAGGACATTGAACTTAAATATTTAGAGTTGTTCTGATTCTACACATTGGGAGAGTTCCTTAAATTTAAATTTAGCCTGTTCTCATCATCCTGTTGTAGTTGGGTTCACTTTATGGCTTGATTTCCTCTGCATTTCAAAGCATTTGCACTGATGCATTGCCTACAAAAAAAGGTAAAAAAGAATATTAGATGTTGTATTAAAGGCATCAGCTTGAAAATGTCACAATACAGGATTCTCATATTTTGTAAAAAGAAGTAAAAGAGATGACTGAAAATGTCTTTTAATAAAAGTTTAAAGTCTTCAAAATATATTTGCCCCTGGAGCAAACTTTTTTCATTTAATATTGTGTCTGTTAATTAGTGCTTCAAATTTGCAAATTCTTTATTGGTTTATATCAATGTAATACCCAAAGCTCATCTCATTGCCAGATTTGAATGAAATATGATCCTGTTTATTCTATTAAAATGAAGGCTTGAAATTGTTACCCAAATGCCACAGGAATTCTTGCCATTTTCTCATCAAATTCCTCATCAGATTTTTTGTTAAAGTCACATTGTTTTAGATTTTGTGCCTTGGCATTTAAATGAAATTCAATGGGCCCCACTGGAGGAAACATCTGTAGGGACATATTATGTACAATATCCATTCCAATCAAGCAGGAGTGCACGGAGTGTCTGAATGAGGAGCATATTCTTGCTCCACTTTCCTCTGATGTGGCTATTGAGAAGATCTGTGAGAAAGAACATTTATAAAAATTAAACCAGCAGTGGAGTATAGTATTTTAGATGCTCAAATCAAACACTTTTTAAAGGCACAATATACGTTTCAGTGAATGGATTCCAGCCTAGCTTTATATAACAGACTATATATATATAATATATTCTGATCTAGACTTTGGACAGCTCAGAGAGTGGTTGGATTGTGATGAAGTTCAAGGTCCATGTGTCCCAGGAAGCTCCCATGTACTTGATTTTAACAACCTGCCTTGTCCTGTTCCTCAACAAGGTCAGCTTTAGTCCAATGCACTCTACACAGCCCTTTATGTTTGCAGTCTGCCTCAAAACACCTGCAACCAATGTTATGTCAGATGGTTAGGGGATAGGAACAGTTTCTTTCCTATCTATAGACACACATTCATGGAAATTTTTAAAAATAGTTATTACTTTCAATTAGAAGAGAAAAATGGTCAGGTGTGATGGTTAAGACTCAGATAAAGTGGGAAAAATTACCAAACTGACCCAACAGGACTTGCAGATATGTGAGAAATTAATAAGTTATGTGTGCAAAGTCCTTAGCACATAGCATAAAGCAAGTGTCCAGTGAAGAGGGACTGATAGGACTGCGAGTGGTGAGTTCACAGAGGAGGTGGGCTTGAGTTAGGTGGTGTTTTGTGAGCCTCACAGTAGGGTATTTGTGTAGGAGAAACGTCTTACACAATGGCATGAATGTGGGACAGCAGCGGGGTACTCACGGAGGGGGACTAGGCGAGTTTAGTTGACTCTGAAGGCTCATGATTGTGAACATGAAGTGCACAGAGAGCCTGTGAGCGTGTCCAAGCCATCAAGCAACACGCTGGAATACAAAGGGAGCCGTGTAGCTTCAGCAAAGCTGTATTAAGTGTGTTGCACATACAAAGAGATATTTCATTTCCAGGTACTCCAGTGTATAATTAAGGAACTGAAAACATTGTACCATAAACGACATGAACCATTCAGCATCCTCCTGTCAAAATGCACTTAGGTTTTGATTGGAAGACAGAGCTGCTTCTAAAAGAAATAACTCAATCTCCCAGCGCACACCAACGTGAACCTTTTCTCGTATTTTCACTGCTTAGGTCGCCACTTACATTTGCTGTAGTAACGACATGTATCATGACATAAACATAGAATTGTGTCTTTTCAAAGGCAGAGTGTGCAACATGTTATAAGATGTAAATTATAATTCTCATTTCTTTCCTGCTTTAAAAAGATCATTTCAAATCTAAGGACTGGTTTTGTAAAGGCTGAGTTACTCTCACTCAAGAAGAGAAAAAGCAAGTATTCTTGTATCCATGGCAGAGCTGTACTTGGCAGACCACAAACTGTGTAATTGGTTAAGAAGAGGTGAGGGGAGCAATATGAAGATTCCTTCACCCACAACTTATGAGAGAGTGGCAGATTGAGAGCTGACCACTTAATTCAACTCCCACCTTCTTTATTACCATCAGAATCTACATTTTTTCAGATGGCAAAGCACCAAGTTACAAAACACATTTCTTAGAATCCTTTTTAAATTGAGGATGGCAATGTTTTTGGACAATGGGATATACAGAGGAGACTTAGAGTGTAGCTCTTAGGGAATTCCCTCAGATGAGAGCCAGGCTCAACTAGATGTGCCTTCATGTAGCCCTTTTCTCTTCTTCATCTCTGTGTTGACATCATAATGTTGAATTGCATGGAGACTGGATCCACAGCCCAAGGATACAGTGAAGCAGAGACTGAAGAGGACCCCTGCACCTGCATCGCCATGGTATTAGCACATAAGTCCTGGTCTTCCAAGCTTTTGATCATGGTATCTCCCCTGCCAGGTAAGTATAGTTTTCCAAGCTCTTGATGTCTTATCATTTGAGTGAGAAAGAGAGAGAGTGAGTGAGTGGAAGAATAAAGCAGAGAGAGGGAAGGGGAGGGCTAGAGATGGGAGGAGAGAGAGAGGCAGAGAGAGGAACAGTGACAAAGACTGTTGGTTAAGATATCATGAGTTCAGTTTTCTGTTATGTAGCTCTGAACTTGCTTGTGAAATGTTATATCAAGGCATTTGCTTAAACTCATGAGTCTGTCCTGGGACTCCATCCAAAGACTGCTAGACTGGTGATATTGTAGGGAGGATGTGTAGACAATGTAGGGATACAGGATGATGGTGATGACTATTTGAAGCCCTTAGTAAGTTCTTTAAGAAAGAGAGGAGCTTTAAGTTCACATGGATACTCATAGGTGTTACAGCTAAAAAAGTCAAATAATTATGCTTGTCTGGTGAGTGAGAGCCAGTGACACATAATGCTAGTCCATGCCCCAAACTACAAGCATGAAAATGAACATTTTGGATAAACATCGAAACCAAACTTTTGTAAATACAGGAAATTTAAGTGACCTGGTCTCAGGTTTACAAGTGGAATATTTAGATGTGTCAGGTTAATTAAAGAGCTCTATCATAGTGTGTCTCAGTTATATGCCATGTTTATTGTTGGATCTATTGTTTCATATACTTTAAAAATTATACCTATAATGTTTGTCTGTTTTGGTAGGATGAATACTTAGAGGTTATTTTCATAACAGTGTAGTGGTGAAAAGCGAACATTGAAGAGAAATCCCCTGTATTAGTCCTCAACCATTTTGTCTTATTCAAATTACTAAGTCTCTCTGCACCTTATTTTTTTTTATCTGTAAAATGGGAATAGCAGCAGCAGCTTCCTTACTGAGTTGTGATGAGAGTGGAAAGTATAAATGCATCTAAGGCCCTGGGATGGTGTCTTTAGTAAGCACCAAGGGTTAGTTGCTCTCTTATTTTAATAGCTTAGAAGTGTTTAGATTTTGTTATGAACTTAAAATTTAAAGTTGTTATTTACTAAGTTAAGTGGCTCTCTATTTGGTGTATAAGCTGAGGATGTTTCTATGTACAATGGGCTGGAAAACAAGTGGCCAGAGGTCACCTGTTGTAAATATTCCCTGCTTAAGGATTGGTTCTTTCTGGTGCATGAGGTAAGCTTTGAATGGGGGCTCCCCCAGGGGTGAGTGGGTGCACAGGGCAGGCACGGAAAGAGGCTATGTGCTTCTCCTAGCCACTTTGCGTCGTAGGGTAATTCCATCTCTTCCCCAGCTGAAATAAGCTGCGGTTGCTATCCGCAGGAAAGGCCTTCTGGTAAATGGCCCTCGGGATCATCTCTGAGTGCAAGCATGGTGGGCAGTCACCCTTAGTGCACGCTCCCAGAAGGGCAGCGGTGTCTGGCACATTAGTCTTATTCCATTCCCTGCATAAGAAGTGCTTTACCTGACGGCAGAAACTATGCCCAGGACTTGTGAAGAACGGTGATGGAAAAGCAATCTGTTCATGTGTAAGAATTTCTTCTGCTTGCATTCCCTTAAGTTCCTTTATTTTTCCCAACACTCTTTTCAAGATGTATTGGAATTCAATCCAATTTGTTCCTGTCTTGTCTAGCTTGGGCTTTTGTGGGGTCCAACTCTTTGCAAAATGTTGCCTTTTTTTTTTTTCTTGGCAGAACCAGCGATTGAACTCAGGCCCTTGAGCTTGCCAGGGAAGCACTTATTCCACTGAGCCATCTCCCTGGCCCAAATGTTGTCTTTTTAATCTAAGAATAATAATATAGTCATTAAGATTAACCCATAATATATCCAATTGTGAATTAGTTTTAATGAAATTATACCTAGGTTTCCTTTGTCCTGAATCTAATATTTCCTAGACCAGTGGTGACAAATGTATGGTGTGCATGTCACAGTGGTGGTTAGCACTGTAAACTCTACAAGGTTTGTCATCACTGGTCTAGAATATTGCCTAATTTTCTTGTTTAATCATTCAACTTGCATGATTTAGGTTTTATTTCTTGGGTAAAATGTCCAAAAAGATCTAAAATATACAGTTATTATAGACCAAGAGTTTGGTAGTCAAGTGTTTTTAAGTGCCTATTTTAATTTGCACATATGTGATTTCAAACATATTAATATGCATGTATAGATTTTCATCTGTGATTGAGATCAGCTTCATCTTTGATTCCTGTTGTGCCACCATGGGTAGTGGCTTGGGTTCTCCCTCAGGCAATGTTCTCAGAGTTATAGCTCCAGACAGAACAGCTCTCAGCTGGGCAGGACATTCTTGAAGCAGAGCCATCCATAAGGTCTGCCAAGGGCTTCATCTGAAAATATAGATGCAGGGAGACCCTAGGTAAATAAAAATATATGAACAAAAGTTAAGTAAAAATGTTATAAGGAGCAAAATTCAAGCAAGAAAGACCTTAGCTAGCAGAGGTGAGGTGGCATCAACCTTTCTGACTTGGAGGCTCTGGCTTCCACAAGGCATCTCTTGCCTCTTTTAGATGAAGCATCTCGATGTGACGTGAGTTTCAAAACATTTCCCTCTTTGAAGTTTAGTAGCTTTAGGGATATAAGACTGTCTTCAAAGAAGCACAGAGACCACAGTTTCTCCAGATTAAAGAAGATTTTCTGCTATATTGTTTCTTACTCTAGAAAATAATAATTTAAATAGCATCTGCCAATGAACATAGATTGATGATAAATTTAACTTTACAGTTTGAGTAAGCTTTAATCCATTCATGTGAAAATCCAAGTTGTGACTGAGTTGAGTTTTTCTTTTTCCTTATTTCTTTCTTTGTATTCTTTATCTTTTGCTTAAAAACTGAAAATGGCACAGATAACATTGCATCAGAAGGCATTAATACAAAGAATTAATTAACAAAATCTAATATCCAATAAGCGTAGCCTGGAAAAAGATTTCATGGATGGGTGATTGTGGCATTAAATGGAGACAAAAAGGTAAAGGAACAAATAACGTTTCTGAGTCCAATGTTTCTCTCCTTTTATCCATACACTCATTGAAAGAGCAATCAGGGGAGAGCCGTGAACTAGAAAGACTCAGGGCCCATGAGAAACAAATCAAAGGCTTTAGGTAGCATCGTAAAATAGCCATTTAGTACATTGACCTCATGTATTTAAAGATTATGAGATTTTACAGTAGTTGGGTTATAAAATATCAATTTGGGGTAACAGCAAATTTCCTGATATTCATTTCAGTTTATAGGCAATTCCTGTGCTGACATAAATGTATAGGCCGGGGTGACCAGGTTCTCTGGACCAATCCTGCATTTTCCTATGAGGTGGGAGTGTGTGGAAAGGCACGATAGCTTTTACCCAGAAAGCCAGTGGGCTAAAATCTCTTTATTCAAGTCATTTATATCATGGAAGGCTTTAAAAACAGTTTCATTACTTAGTGGAGCTCATATAGCTTTTCCCTTTCCAGCTTCTGGGCCAGCAGAGGAAATGGAAACTGTAAGGGATGTTGGGTTTACATTATGCCGCTCTGAGAGGTTTATACAGCCTCTGAATCCTGTGTATCACTAATTACGACAACTAAAAATAAAATAGGACTGAATGAAGACTACCATTATGAGCCACTTGCTGTGTTAATACTCAGAGTAAGAGCCTCTTTGGTTCATACTTCATTGCAAAATTAGGGTTTTTTTTTCCTTCCTTAAAGATGTATGCTTATTGAATGTATTTAAATTACTAGCTAATTTTTTTAGGGAGAAGACCCTAAGGCAAGTGTAAAACTAGTAGCTTTAAAAAGCTGGAGAATCAGCTGTCTGCTGGGCAAATTGACAGAACTCATTAATCTTCGATGCAGCGTGCTATAGAGTCTGTCCTCTCACACACCTGCGCAAGCCTGAAGTCATTACATGATGGCACTATTAATACTGAAGAGCTTGAGTGGGGAGAGGTTATCTTCTCTTCTTAGTAATTGATTGCTAGCTGATTAGTGGACAACATTTTTCTTGCAGCATAATTGCCTTTGTGCTATCGTAGCCTCTCTGACCTGGGTTTAGACTATCTCACTGCTTTTGAGGCCCTGACAATAGCAGCCCTGAAAGTAATGAACTGGAACTCAATCACTGCAAATTCCCCAAACAGTAGATGCCTAGTTAAGTGTATTTCAATAATAGCAGCAATCATACTGTAGATCACAATTTTTTCCCCCTTGTTGTAAAACCAGAGAATCCCATTTGGAATAGGATGCCTTTGGGAGGGAACAGTAGAAGCATGTTCTTTTAGGGTTATGATGCACCTACTGGAAGCTAGATATGTGGGATTTGTAAGGACCTTGTGGATAAATGTTGGTGCTAAGTTGATTCTTGTGAACTCTTAGGCCATCATTTTTGTCTTGGGTTTAAGACTACTGAAAACATATTTGAGCTCAAGGGCAGAATTAGAATATTTTAGTGTTATTTTATTGTATCATAACCATAGCATATAATAATCACTTTCTTATCATAACAGTATCTGAGCACATTCTTTTCTGTCATGTATAAGCTACTGGGTTAAGAAAGCTGGAGAAATATGTGTTTAAACCTATGAACTTCATAGTTCAGGAAATTGGAAGTGAGTGAACAGTGAGGCTTTCTGTCTCAGTGTCACTGATGCCAAGAGGCCTTTCCCAACGGTAGTCTTCACATTTAGGCAGATAGAAGTAAAAATATAACAACCCACAGCCTAACTTTGAGAGCATTAGACAGTTAAACTCTAAACTTTAAAGGAAAAAAAATGTTACCATATGGAAGAGAATTAGGTAGTCAGGAAAACAAAGCCCGACTTCTTAGAGTAAAAGGTCAAGGTTTTCCTTACATGAAAGCTGAGATCAAAGGGGACGACTGTAATGCCAGTAGTATCCATATTTTGTCAAATATTCTAATGCTTTCAAAAACACACTCAGCAGTATTGGCTCATATTCTTAATTGAGCTCACTGACCCAGAAGCATAGCTTAACTAGGAAAGTAGCAGCATTATCAAACTTGATTCAGAGCCTCAGACATGTGCACTCTCAGACCTTAGAATAA
This sequence comes from Ctenomys sociabilis, assembly GCA_004027165.1. Classification (NCBI taxonomy): domain Eukaryota; kingdom Metazoa; phylum Chordata; class Mammalia; order Rodentia; family Ctenomyidae; genus Ctenomys; species Ctenomys sociabilis. The sequence goes on from PVKA01000894.1 coordinate 143,749, forward strand.
GAAAGCTATGTGGAGAGGCACTACCCCAAACACCAACAGGGGTAGTATTGGCAGCAGCAGACTTAACCTCCACCCTTGTGTTCATAGAAATCTACAAATGTTCTTATTTAGTTCTCAGAGGTGTAAAGCGTATTATCAAGCCCAAACTATCAATAACAGCAATGTTGAAAATTCTAGTTCAGAGGAGTACAGGTTATGGTGTAGAGTGGAGATAATTACACATTGGGAAAAGGCGAGACAGTGACAAGTATTATAATGCATTGTGAATTAATCACTTGACAGTGTGAAAATTCTGAAATATGGAGTCATTATGTGAAAAATGCAGCATAAATATATTCCACCATTTTCAACATTCGATGAAAAATGTGATGGATGGAAAATCTTTTGAATGTATGGCGGAGGGCTAAAGTAAATTCTGAGTACACACTATCTTAATGTGCATCCAGTGGAAGGTTAAGAATTTGAGAGCCTAAAAGTTAAGCATAGTGGGGCTGAGGAGACTTTCATCAAGGCCCAGAGAGAACTTGTCCTCATCTGTACAACATCAAAGTGAGTGGTCAGTACACCGAAGGAGGATCTGTAACTCCTGAGGTGTTCCCTGTTACCCTTGCTGTGATTATCACAAAAAGGGTTATTTGCTTCAATGGCTTTTCAACATAGATGAAATTGATCTATTTTAGAAAAAGATGTCTGAAAGTATGATATAAGCAAGGTTTAAAGCTATGATGGGCCAAGTCAAACTCTATTTGATGGAAATGATTTGAAATTGCAGCTGAAACCCCTCATGCTTTTGTATATAAAATCTAAGACCCTTTCAGAACATTGCCCAAGTTATGATGATGAAAAAGCTAAGAGTCTAAACAACATTCACTATTTTTGAAGATCACTTTTTACCTACATTGTTATTGAGACTAAAGCATATTGTAACTGAATATACTAGCTTTTAAATACATCAATGTCCTGATCATTCCCATGGGCATTGACTTTCTTCCCATTTTTCCTATAATGACTAGCATTCTAATGCCCATGGTATTTATCTATTCCTATGTCCAAATTTTGTCTGAATTCCAGAGACCAGTGGAATAGAATTTCATTTATTTTTGGTTTAAGAAAGATTATCTGGGACTCATGGCTAATACGACTAAGTAAAAGCATTTTCCTACTTCTTTCCTAGAAATTCTCTAGTTAAAACTGTAAGAATATAAGCTGGCAACACTCCATATAAAAAGAAATTCAAGTGTCAGCTACCATTGTAGGCATACCTGGCTAATGTGTACCTCTACAAAAAAGTTGAGAGGGAGCCTGAGAGCTCAGGAGTGCTACCTTGAATCTAGAGCCTAACTTACTAGTTCCTTAAAAGTAAATGTCTTTGTACTCACATGAACTTTTGTAAGTACCTTTTCATTAGCAATGAGCTCTAAGTGCATGAATAGGCCAAGAGATAAGTGGAGAAAAAGTAGCAAAGGAGACAATTTGCTAACAAGCCATCTCTCTCTCAGTTTGTAGCCATCTGTACTAAGGAGATAGTGCTATAGGTGCAGGGCGGGTGGTATCAAAGCTAATAATGACAATGCACTCACTGAAATGAGCTGGCATAGTTTGAACACCCACATTTCCACCATACCATGAGCAGACCATCTCTGAAGTCTTTATTATAGAAGTTATGAAGTCAACATGTTCCTGAAAATGCTGTTGATGTGGCTTTTCCCCACAGGGACAGCAGTAGTAACAGACTTGTATTTAAGACCCACATGCCCACAAGCTACGGGTTGCTTTGGCGCTTTCCTCTGCACACTGTTCTTCTATGAGCGGCCAACTATACTTGGAGATGGGGAATAGTTGCAGAGTAGTGATGGGGCTATAAATACAAACTACAAAATAAGAGAGAAAACAACACAATCAGACTGCAAAAGAAATATGTATACTCCAACAATGATTAAATAGAGAAAGCAAAAATATTAGGATTAAAAAAGATGAAGGCTACTTAATCTCTGTTTAAGAAGTGCTCAAAAAAAATGGTATCCAAAGGAAAACATCAAATGAAGAAGAGGAAGCTGTGGAAACAGGGCTCGCAGTGATCTGAGAAGAAATGGGAGAGAAAACCCAAATACTACTGAGAGGAGAGTCATAGAAAAGCGAAAAATAATGAGTGAACATGACTGAAAGCAACTCTACTTATTGAAAACTGTGAGAATGGAGCAGAAAAATACTAATGAAAGCACAGAAGAGCAGATCTTATTCCTGAAATAAGACCTGGGTGTAGAGCTAACCAAAGTTCACCCTGTCTTAGCAGGTGATGGATCTAAAACTATTTATACAGTGGTACATGTGAGAGAACTTTCGAAGTGAGCATTCCTTTGCTATCAAAAAGGCCATATTAAAATACAATTATACACAAAAATAGTAGTATCAGGTTAGCCTTAGTGCATTAGTTATTCTTTAAATATATTACCTAAGGAGCTGCTCGAAGTCAACAAAGGGCAACGTTTTAAAGTAATGTAAGATATATGAGGGAAAAAAGTATTTTGATACTTTCTCATGTGAGATTGCAGACAACACAATACACACACACACACAATCCATATACATGTATATGTGTAGTTTGTGGCTTCAGTTAAATGACTATTACAGTTTTGATAAGTTTACAGATGAGACCAATCTCTTAGAAATGGACAAAGAAGTTGAATTTATTTGCTCTATAACAAGATCAACTAGATCCATCTAGGAATTAACAGAGGATTGACGAAACTACTGAATAAATAACGTTCTGAGGAATGGTAAAGATTTTATGTTATTGTTTGTCATTATTCTGTGTCAATTTCTGTGTGGCTCATTTTAATGTCATTTCATGTGCAGATGTTAAGTATTTCCAGGCATGCAGCACGTCTGATGAAGTTAAAGGCCATTTGTTTTGTTTCTCAGCTGTTTGCTTTATAAATATTCATGGTGTGCAGAGCACCGAGCACAGTGCTATATTTGAAGTCAAGCCTTTGGTTTCAGAGAGTCCCAGCCCTTTGCAGCCTAGAAGTCAATGACTGCCTGGAGAGCAAAAGCTGTGCAGACTGTTTTGTGTGCAGTTCTCTTTTCTCTGGGATTTTAGTTCATCGAGTCCTCACTGACAAAGCAGCCTTGGGCCTACCTCTCTGATAACGTCAAAGCTCCCTGCTGCTTCCTGCAGTTCAGCTTCTGCACACTGGGCTGTGGAGAGAAAAATGTACCGGGTTGCAAAACAGAAGGAGCAGACGCCGCCGCCCACCTCAGTGAACTTCGCGTTGCTGGAGAGTTGCCCACCGGATCCGGCTATTTGGGTTCTCTCTATTAAGCTCAAGCAGCCATGTTTGTTATGTCTTCTAGATGGGCAGAGATGATCTGCTGTGTCATGATCAGAAGCAGAATTTATCAGTGAAAGTTTTAAGCTGAGACTGCAACTTGATTACACCTTGAGAGACTGGAAGCAGTAAGCTGTGTGTATGACGGAAGAGAGCGAGACAATGAATGCAAGTGAGACATATTTGCTGATTTCCAGAGCACAGGTCAGAGAACTATAGGTTGAATCCACCAGTTTGTTTGTGGTTCATTTCCTGTGTCAGTTTCCCTAGGTAAAACAGCTATTAGAGCATTATTTCTGGATAGGTCTGTGAAAAATGTTAGTGTACCTGGGAGAGAGGACACCTGCTACTCCTAAAGGTACTCTCATCAATGGAATATAATGCTTGCATTAAAGTTATTAAAATTATTTGTATAAAATATAAACATATGTATGACAAATAATACAAGGTTTGCCATTTTCCACTCATTCTATACTTTTCCAAAGTCCTGATTCTAAGTCTTAGTTTCTTTTAATATTTAACTTCTGTTTTGGTAATTACTTGCAAAAGACAAGACAAGGAGGGCCAGGGGTCTAGTCCCCAGCACCACCTGCCACACCGGCCCCACCCCCCACATCTCAAATGTGCTGAGTCACCTGGAGGCATATGCCTGTAATACCAGTGCTGGGGAGGCTGACAACAGGATCCAAGCTGATCACTATGGGTCAGAGCTGCTCAGTGAGGCTCTATTGCAGATGCATTAAAAAAAAAAAACCCAAAAGACAAGACAATATATTTATGCATTTGTTTCAGGACTCATAATAGCTTGACACTATCGATTGGCTCATAGATTTGAAAGATGAAGACCTGACTCATTTAGATCAACTTTCATTTCCTGAATATATGGCATTTATGTAATTTTCAGGTCTTATATTGATTGTGTTTGTGAGTGTAAATAATATCATGAAACTTTTCTTGGTTTATCAGTTTTCTCTATTATCTCTGGACTTTCAAATCTGTAAGAAAGATAATATGCATGGAATAATTTCTGGTTTCTTACATATACTTATGCATGACCTCTGGACTAGTATGTGGTCTATTTTGGAAAATGACCCATGTGCAGCTGAAAAAAATGTGTATTCAGCTGTGGTTGGATGGAACACTCTGTATATGTCCACCAGGTCCATTTGTTCCAAGCTCTGGTTCAGTTCTGCTACTTCCTTGCTAATTTTTTGTCTGGTTGATCTATCTTTTTGAGATAAGGGGGTGTTAAGGTCTCCTGTTAAGATTGTGGTCTTAGATATTAGGTTTTTCATGTCCATTAAGATTTGTCTTACATAGTTGGGTGCTCCTGTGCTTGGTGCACAGATATTTATGAGTGTTACCTCATGCTCTTGAATTTTTCCCCTGACCAATATACAGTGGCTTTCTTTGTGTCATTTGATCCTTCTTGGTTTGAAGTTGAGAATGTCTGAGAACAGAATTGCTACTCCTGTATTTTTTCTGAGGTGCTGGGGCATGTAGTACTGTTTTCCATCCCTTGACCCTAAGCCTATGAATGTCTTTTTTTTTTTCAGTTAAGTGTGTTTCTTGTATACAGCATATTGTTGGATTTTGTTTCCTAATCCATTGTGCCAGTCTATTTCTCTTAATTGGGAATTGAGTCCATTTATGTTGATGGTTATAATTGAAATGTGTTGACTTATGTTTGTCATGATATTTACCTGCTGTTGTTTACTTCTTTGTATCCTATGTCCAATTGTCTGTCCTGTTTAGTGGGTTCCTTCCATTCTCATTTGTGGAGTTATGGTCATTGTGGTCTCTCTCTAGAACATCTTTCAGCAGCTTGTGTAGGGATGGCTTTGTCATCATGACATTTTTTAGTTGTTCTTTGTTGTGGAAGTATTTCACTTCTCCATCATCTTGAAAGAGAGTTTTACAGAGTATAATAGTCTTGGCTGGAATTTGTTTTTGTGCAGGACTTGAAGAACTCTGCTCCATGCTCTCCTTGCCTTCATGGTTTGTGTGGAGAAGTCAGCTGTAATTCTGATGGGTTTTCCTTTAAATGTGATCTGCTTCTTCTCTCTAGCAGTTTTAAGTATATTATTCTTGTGTTGAATTTCTGGGATCTTGACTATTATATGTCTCGGTGTGTTTTTACTTGGGTTGAAGTTATTTGGTGTTCTGTATGCTTTGCTTACCTGAATGCTGTATTGTTTCTTCATATTTGGGAAGGTTTCTGTGATTACTTCTCCCCAAATTCTTTTTATGTCATTTGTATTGACTTCTTTATTCTCATTGATACCAATTAATATCACATTGTTCATCCTGGTGTCATCGTGCAGGTGATGGATTATTTTTTCCTGAATTCTCGTTTTTAAGAGATCCTTTCTCACCTTTTCACTAGCTGCACCAGCATCTTCAAAATCTGAAACTGTCTTCGCTTTCACTCATATGGTTTTGTAGACTCATGATTGATATTTTTAGTTCTTCTATATCTCTTTGACTCTGTTTCATGCATTCTATTTCTTTTCTGTATTGCTCATTCAAGGAATCCATCATATTTCTGATCTCCTCTATTTTTTTTATCCATGTCTTCTTTAGAGGTAGTTATTAATTCTTTTTCTGCAGAATTTCCTCCAAGTTGGGTTTCCTCTGTATATTTCCGGACTTGTTTCTGTATTTCAGACGCTATGATTTTAAAGAATTCTTTTTTTTCAAATAATTCTTTTTTGATTTCAGAACTTATTTCTGCTTTGAGTTCCTCATGATCTTTCTGCTGTTGTTTCTTTGCTTCAGACTCTGTTAATTCATACATTTCAGCTGGAATAGTGCTCTCTGCACTTGTTCTGGGTGAGCATTGGTTTTCCCCCAGATGTTTCTGTATTTGATTCTTTATTTCAGATGCTATGTATTCAGTTATTTCTTTTTTTTTACTGCATCAATTAATTCTTGTCTGAGATCCTCTATCATTTTCTGTTGTTCCTTTGCTTCTGTACCTGTTAATTCATTCATTTCAGCTGAGCTAGTGTCCTCTGCACTTACTGGTGGACTCGAGGCCTGAGATTGCATTTTTCTCCTTGTCTTTGTCATTTTGTATAGCACTGACCTCTGACCTTTAGTGTAGAGCTTTGGTGCAGCTATAACCTTAGTGTGTAATGAGATTCGGGTGCCAGTCTATTGTCTGAGATTATCCAGTTATGCCTGGCCTGGATGTAGCTGTTGTGTTTAGGTCCTTTTTGCTGTAGCTCCTGTGGTTCCCCTCTGTTGGTTCCCTGGTCAGGCGAGCATAAACTGAACTGGGATGCAGAGTGAGTAGTGAAAATTCCCACTATCTTGGCTGGCTTTGGGGCGAGGATCCAGAAAGTTGCCAGAGTTGGCCCTGGTGTCTCAGGCAGGTTGCTCTCTAGGTGGGCAGGCCTGGGCTTTGATGGATCTGCTGGTCTCCCAAAAGGATACTGGATGTTCTTATTCACTGGGTAGGCTGTGTTGGGTCAGCCAAGCTGTGCTGGGTCCAGCGCCACAGGCTGGAACTGGAGAAGGCTGGGAAAGGTCCCCCTGGAGCGGTGGGCCTAGAGCTCTCACTCAGTGGCCAAGCTGGCCTGGGCCTCAAATCTATAAGAAAGAGATATTACTTCTATTATTTTACTTTTTTCTCTTATACTGTTTTTTTACAACCTCATTTTTATTTGCATGTTGCCAAGCCTGTCAGTACCTTGTCTTCTAAGCTATAAATAAGTATTCGGTTCTTTTTCTATGATGTGAACATAAAAAAATTGCAAAGTGATGATCAGTATTGACATGACTATGACTATTAATCAATCTGGGTTTCTAGGATGTTACAATTCTTTTTTTAGGACATCAAGTGGAGTGTTCTAGGCCACAAGAACAGAACTCTTTCTTGCATTAAGAAATCATGGAATTTTTTTTAGAGTATTATAAATAGCTTAAATGTTTGCCTTCCTTTAGTTTGTTTCATTTTGACAATTACTGATGGGCACATTTCCAAAACTATTTAGTTTTTCTATTATTATTATTTTAGGTTTTGTTTTTTTAACTGTATGTGTTTGGTACAGGGTCTTACTGTGTAGGTCGGACTCATAGTGATTCTCCTGCTTTAGCCTCCCCAGCACTGGGGTTTTAGGCAAAAACAACCACACCCAGTTTTGGTGGTCACTTGGGCCCTCCTGGAGTTGGGACAGTGTGGCGTGCGGTGCTGGGATTGAGCCTGGGTCCTTGTGCCTGCCAGGCAGGCACTTAGACCATTGAGCTATCTCCCTGGGCCTATCTTTGTTTTTTATTGAGGCACAATAATTCTACATCTTTAGGGGACACATGTCAATTAGATGTGCGTATATAATGTTTAAGAATCAAATAAGGGTAATCATTTTCCTTTCTTCAAATGCTGATCATTTTTATATATTTAAAATTTTCTGCTTTTGAAAGTATTTTAGAAAAAAAAATTATCCTATTGTGTTACGGAAACCAGAACTATGACATGGTGTGCCATGTTTAGGTTCTCTTGGTTCTTCTTCCTTTATGCTTTTCCCAGCCTGTTCCCTTCCCTAATAGCCCCTGTTTCCTTTGCTCTGCTACATCAGTGCTTTAGTTTCCACAAATGTTAACACTTGTATTTGCCCTTTTGCATCTGATGTACTTAACCAAATAAGCTCCACTTCAACTCATGTTACTGCAAAGGGCAAGGTTTCTTTTTTTTTGTAACTGGATAATTTTCCCATGTGCATAAATACATTGTCTATGTGAGTAAAGCTTCAATAAATGTGAAAGTGAAATATCTTTTAGGCCTAATGAGCCCATCTCACTTGGCTATTTACCCGCAGGTGGAATTTTTGGATCATATTCTAGTTATAGCTTTTTGAGGAATGTCTATTCTTCCTTCCATAATGATTGTACTGATTTGTATTCCTCTAGTAGTATATAAAGTTTCTCTTTCTCTGCATCTTCATCAATATTTGTTAGTTCCTGTCTTTTTGATGGTAGTTATTTTAAATGAGGTAAGAGGATAGCTTCTTGTGGTTTTGAGTTGCATTTCCTTGACTGTTAGTGAAACTGAGCATTTTTTCATATATTTATTTCCCATTTGTACATCTTCCTCTGAGAAATGTGTGTATAGATCTTCAGCCTATTTTTACCATAATTGGATTTCTTTAAAATATTTAGCTTTATGAATTCTGTATGTGATCTAGATATTAATCTATAGTTGGAAGAATAACTTTCAATTTTTTTTGCCACTTAGTGGGTTGACAACTCTTCAGTTATTCTTTGGCTGTAGAGAACTTCCTTCCAAATGCTGTTTGTCTTTTTTTTTTTTTTAACTTTTGTTGCCTTTGTGATTTTACCTAAAAGATAATTGCCTACACCAACATCTTATTTTGTTTTAAGGGGAAAAAATGTTTCATAGGAATAGTTAATATCTAGTGTATTGTTATCTTTAAATTAGTTGCTCATAGTAAAATACATTGTCATTTAATTGTATAAACAATATTAGCACAAATCTTTCTTTTCAATAAACTAAGAGAAGTTAGTAGTATAACTCTCTTAGTTATCATATATACATCTGTCTATCATCTATCTATCTATCTATCTATCTATCTATCTATCTATCTATCTATCTATCTATCTATCTATCTATCTATCTATCTATCAATCTATCTATCATCTTTCCTTTTCCATTCTCCCAGCCCAGTTCCTCTTTCCCTTTAACTTTCTTTCCATTTTTCACTATATATTGTTCATTCTGGTTCATATTTTCTCTTTCAGCTTCTCACATTAGGGAGGCAATACCATGTTCACACATGTGTGCCTGTTTTATTTCACTTGAGTTGCATCCCTTTAACTATAAAAGTCCCCAGTGTATTTGTGGCTGAGTAGTACTTTACTGTATAAAAAGATCACGCCTTTTTGCATCTATTCCTTGGTTGATGGGCATTTGAGTTGTTTTCAAGATCGAACTATTACAATTATGCTGCTATAAACATGGGTGCATACATATTACTTTGTGATATGTTTTAAATTATTTTAGGAAGATACCTGGGATGGGAATAATTGTTTCAAATGGGGCCTCCAATCCTAGTTTTTTGAGGAAGCTCCACACTGATTTCTAAAGTAGTTGTAGGAGCCTACACTCACCAACAGTGGAGAAGGGCTCATTTTTTCTGCACAGCACCTCCTCCATTTGTATTGGTTGATTTCTTGAGGATAGCCATTCTTTTCCAGGGTAAGATGGCATCTCAGTGATGTTTTAATTCGCATCTCTCAAATGACTAGTGATGTTGAACATTTTTACATATATTTATTTGCCATTTATATTTTCTCATATGAGAAGTGTATATTCGTTTCAAATACTCATTTTTGAATTGGGTCTTTAAATTTGGGAGGACTTAATTTTTGAGTTCTTTATGTGTTTTCAATAATAATCCTTTGGCTGAGGAACAGCTGGCAAACATTTTCCCCTTATTGTAGGTTGTCTTTTCATATAGCTGATAGTTTCTTTTGCTGTGCAAAATCTTTTGAATAAGATGAGATCCAAGTTATTGATTTTTTGTGATAGTTATTGTGCATTCAGAATTTTGTTCATGAAGTCTTTAACTTAATTGTATCTTTTTTTATAAAGTCTTTTCCTACACCAATATCTTCAAGAGTTTTCTCTGTTCTATTATCCAGCAAATTTAATGTTTCTGTTTTACTAGTTAGATCTTTGATCCATTTCAAATTTAGTTTAATGCCTGGTGAAACATATGGCCCAAATTTTAGTCTTAGTCATGTGCAGAAACAAATTGTTCCAGCACCACTTATTAGAGAGACTATTTTTCTTCCAGTGAATGTGTTTAGCACCTCTGTCAAAGATAAGAGGCTGATTATATCTGAACTTATTTCTGCATCTTCTAATCTGTTCTATTGATCTTCAGGGCTTTTTGCCAATACCATGCTGTTTATCCCAGTAGCTTTAATTTAATTTTATTTTTCAATAAAAATATTGAATAATTTCAAGTCATGGATTGTGACTTCCCTTTTGCTCAGGATTAACTTTGTTATTCTAGGTATCTTCGGGTTCCAAATGAATTTTAGGATTATTTTCTCTAATTCTGTGCGATATATTATTGGACTTTTGATTGGAATTGCATTAAATCTATGTAACGGGAAGTATGGCCATTTTCACCATTAGACACATGGTTAATATTAGTTAAATATTTTTCAAATGCATCTTTCAATATTATAAGGTATATCTCTCTCTTAGAAGGAATGCATACTCTTACTAAGTGTTTTACTTACATCTATTGAAATGATCATATAGTTTCTATTCTTCATTCTGTTGATGTGTTTTATTATGTCTATTGGTTTTTGTGTTTGGGATCGATCTTACTAAGTAATTGTATATGTTCTTTTTTTGTTCCAATGAGTTCAGTCTGCTAATATGTATGTATATATATATGTATGCATGTATGTATGTATGATTTTGAGACTTGGTCTTTGTAAGATGGTCAAGGCTGGCCTAAAAATCATTATGTAGCCCACCCTGGTCTTAAAGTTGAGCCTATCCTTCTGGCACAGCCTTTTAAATCCTGGGATTAGAGACCTGTGGTATCATGGCGAGGTCAGTTCAATGGTATTTTAAGAAGTCTTGAATCTGTGTTCATGAGGAATATGAATTCCTGTAGTTTTGTATTTTTCTTGTAACTTTGCCTGATTTTGGTTTCAGGGCAATGCTGGCCTCATAAATGGTCTTGTGGAGATCCTCCCATTTCAGTGCTTTACAATAGCTTGGAAAGAATTGGAACTACTACTTCTTTAAATATTTTGTAGAAACCAGCTGTGAACTTATCAGGCTTTTTACATGAGAGCCTTTTACTTACTCCTTAAAGTCATCATGCAGTATCAATATATTTTTATTTCAATTTTTTCTTTATTCAATTTTTGTAAGTTGTATGTGCTCAGGAACTCATCCATTTCTTTAGGCTTTTCAGGTTTTTAGCATATAGTCACTCATAGTTGTTTCTCATGAGCCTTGTATTTTTCAATATTAGTTGCAATGATTCTTTTTCACTGGATTTTATTTATGTGGTTATCTCTCTTATTTTCTTGGTTAGTCTGCCTAAAGGTTTCTCAATTTTATTTAGCCCTTGAAAATACTAGCTCTTTGTTTCATTGATGTTTTAAATAACTTTGTAAAATTTAATTTTATTTACTTGGAGTCTGATCATCATTACTTTGCTTCTACTAATGTTGGGTTTACTTTCTTAATTCCTTTTCTAAGTACTTTTGATCTTTTATTTAAGATCTTTCTATTTTTGTGATATGTGCATTTATTAACTTAAAGTTCCTTCTCAGTACATTTGCTGTATTACTGATTTTTATAAGTTGTCATTTTAGTTTGTTTAAAAATGTTTTTTCATTTCCATTTTAACTTCTTCAGTAATCCATTGGTACTTCAGGACCATACTGTTCAATATCCATGTATTTGATACTTTTAATTCATTTTGCTGTTGATTTATAGTTTCATTCTGTTGTGGTTTAAAATGATATAATGTAATAAGGTCTTGGAATCACAAACTCTCTTTAATTTACAGGGCAACTCACAGCTTTTCTTTTTACAGTTACATTTAAGAAATTGATATCTTAAATGTAACAGAAATACTAGCCGAGATCAAAAATCCAGCAGGCATCTTGAAATATAATTTGACAGCTGACATTTTTATTCTGTGAAAGAGAAGTGATGTTTGGGGAAAATACAAAGAGACTTACCCCTTTAAAATTTATGGAAGTTTAATTTTCAATCTAATCTATGATCTATTTTGATCATAGACTATAGTGCTAATAAGACTATATGTTGTGCTACTGTTGAACAAGATGCCCTGTGAAAGTCTGCCAGGTGCATTTAGTCTATAGCACAGTTTAGCTCAGAGGTTTCTCTGTGATTTTGTCTAAATGGTCTGTCCATTGAGGAAAGAAAGGTGCTAAATTTCCCAATTATTACTACATTAGAGTCTATCTCTACCTTTAGATTTAATAATATTTGACTTATTTATTTGAGTGGTCCCATTTGGGTGTATACATATTTCTGAAGTTACATCTTCTTGTTGAATTGATTTTTAATGATATATAATGACCATCTATCTTTTTTGGTTTTTAAAAAAATTATTTTTATTTTATAAGAGTATTTTTAATTTCTCTTTGTGCAATATAAAATTTTCCAGTCTTTTTCTTTCCACCTATGTACATTTTTACCTATGAAGTGAGTTTCTTTTAGGTGACAGTGACACAGTTGGACAAAGGTGACAGAAAGTTGAATTTGGCATATGATAAAGTTATCTTTATTTGAGAGAAGTGTAGTTATTTCTACTAGCTTTGAGTTTCCATTTGTATAGTAAATCTTTTTCCAATCTTTTGCTTTCCACCTATGTACATATTTATCTATGCAATGAGTTTCTTCTAGGCTACAGGAATATGGTTGGACAGAAGTAACAGAAAGATAGCTCTGTCTTGCAATTTCAAACTGTTTGACCAGTCTCTACCTTTGGATTGGTTAATTTAATCTATTTATTTACAATCAATGTAATGAATGTACATTCCTGTTTATTATTTTCTGCTTATTTTGTATATTTTTTCTATCTCCCTCATTCATTTGTGTGATTTTTTAGTTTTCTATCATGCTAGACTTGATTCTTTTTCTGGCAAGTTTTATGTATTTGTGTGATTTTATAATGTGGTTATCATCTTTCTGTTTCTAGTGCAAGACTCCTTCAAGTATTTTTGTAGGGCTGGCCTAGTGGTGATAAATCCCTTATTTTCTGGTCATGTGGAAGAAAACTTTATTTCACCTTCATTTCTGAAGGAAATGAATTATACTTTGGTTTGGTACATTATGTTTTCTTTTTTAAAATTACTTTTAAATGTATTTGGTTGGTATAGGGTCTCACTATGTAGCTCATACTCTTGGTGATCCCCCTGTTTTCAGCCTCTCATTCCTGGTCAAAGTGGCCAGCTCTGCACACCTGAGGGTAGGGCTTACATGTGGTTCCAGGGACTGAACCCCATCCCCTGTGCTTGTCTCAGTAGCTGGTACATTATTCTTGATGATAATTTTTCTTTAGGAATTTGAACATAACATCCTATTTTTTTCAGCCATATAAGGATTCTGCTGAGTAAGTCTAAAGGACATTCCCTTCAATACGAATTGAAATTTTTTCTTGCTATTTTTAGAATTTGTTATAATCTTTTGTTATCTTGCCTTTAACATGTTTTAGAAAAAGCCTTTTTGCTGCTGTTGACTAGAGTTGCAATTCTTAGAGCTGCACTTATCTGGATATCCACGTGTTTTGTAGTTTTTTGCTCCTTATTTTAAATTATTTTTTCTTTCATTATTTTTGAAGGACTATTTAATTCAAAAGACCTCTCCACATATCTATAAAATCCTTACTCTGGGCTGGCCAAATAGCTCAGTGGATTAAAGCTCCTGTAAGCAGGCACAGGGACGGGGGATTCAATCCTCCGCTCTGCCGTGCCGGCCCTGCCCCTGAGGCGCACTGAGATGGCAAATGAGCTTTGGCATAGTGGTGAGCACCTGTAATCCCAGCTCTTGGGAGGCTGTAAACAGGTGGATCGCTATAATCTGATCTAGTGGTGAGATCTTGAACATCCTATAGACTCTTCCCTAAAATACAAAAATAAATACATAAATAAAAATAAAAACTAAAATAAAATCCTTATTCTACTTGCTTTACTCTGTTGTAGTAAGTTTTTGTTTATTTTTATTTTATTGATCGAAGAGTTTTGCTCCAAGATTTCTGGTTGACTGACTTCTATAATCTTTATTAATTGCTCATTCTTATTTTTTTTTATTTGTTTGTATTTTCTGTCTGTATTCTCTTGTATCTCTCTAAACTTCCTTAAGATTAGCATTTTAAATTCTATTTCAGGCATTTCTTAGATTTCCTTTAAATTTGGATCTACTTGTAGAGAATTATCTGCCTTGGGAGATACCATGTTTCCATCTATGTTTATTTTTTCCTTATTTTCATTTTGTATTTAGTACAACAGTTTCCTTCCTCCCCAAAGAAAGCTTCTGTGGGAAAATGCTTGTTCATTCAAATGGGATTTAAGGCTTTGCTGTGTAGGTGCTCTGGCTTTGGTTATAAGTGAATTCAAACGTAGCCTCTGGATACTTTCTTCAGTTTTGCTTCACATTGTTAGTCTCTAAGAGTGTTTCAATGAGTTTGACTGTGGAATTCATGAAAGTAATTCAACAGTTTTGAAGGGAATGCAAGGCTATCAAGAGCACATGTCCTCTGTCCCCTGTGCAAAGAGCACTAATGTCATTGGAGCTTGCAGCAGCAGATGCCACAGTACTGGTGGTACAGAAGGTGAAAAGGACTGGCCTTAAGTGCCTTAGAACAACTATACATGACACCAAAGGTTCAGCAACGAAAATCCTAGTTTTTGAGCCACTGGATATCAGGAAGGCCTTTCTATGTATCTTTTAAATGAGTGAAGAAGGTACCAATGTCTGTGGCAATAGCAATCACATTTCTGCAACCACAGAATAGATTACACCTTCCAAAGGATCCTTAGGATTGAGTGCGTATGACGCTGGGCGTTGTCATACCAGAAATTACTGAATCAAAGTTTTGACCTTTCACACTGATATCTGATTTAGTGGAGTACTGGAACTTTCTCCAGGTGACAAGAAATAAACACAAGTGCACCCAGGATTTTTCACACCAGAAACTGTAGTTCCAAGTCCGTGGACTTGGGAGACTTTACCTAGTTCCTGTATGTCTAGCTGCAGTTCCAGATTTTGCACTGTGGAGGTTACCTTTCCTTATTTCTCTCAGGCATGCACAAGTACCAACAGGGTTTGAGGTGATGACTTTATTTTATTTTATTATTTGATAAATGTTCACACTGTATAAAAGAAAGGCATATATACTTCTTTATATCTGAAGACTTCGCATCAGGAAAAAAAGGAGCTCATTATAGTGATTGCAAAATTCAGTGTAGATAAAACTATTGTGTGAATTGCTATTGACATGTAAGCTAGCACTACTTTATAAGAATGGGAAGGAGAGTGAACACTAGTGAAAGAAAAGCATAAATCATTTTCAGCAAGTCTAGGAAGGGTGAGCACTGGTGCAGATAGGAGTGGAGACTGGAAAGTGCTTCACACCTGGTTGATGCCCTAGGTTGGTTGTTGCCAGGGACCTGCGTGGAGATGCTGAGAATTATTAAAATGCCTCTTTGTATTTTCCCCAAACATCACTTCTCTTTCACAGAACAAAAATGTCAGCTGTCAAATTATATTTCAAGATGCCTGCTGGATTTTTGATCTCGGCTAGTATTTCTGTTACATTTAAGATATCAATTTCTTAAATGTAACTGTAAAAAGAAAAGCTGTGAGTTGCCCTGTAAATTAAAGAGAGTTTGTGATTCCAAGACCTTATTACAATGTTCCCATAGTACTTTTATTGGGCAAGTAATTTAAATCCAATTTTGTGTTATTACGTAAAACTAGCTTAAAAACACTTCCTTCCCAATGACATCACATTGCTTAGTCATAGAGGACTCTGTTTAGGTGGCTACACAGTATGAGATGGTAAGATCAGAATGTAAGGGATCCTGTCTGCTGTGCTTGTTGGCTTACAGATACTGTCCCCGTCCACAAGTGTATTGGGTATTTATAGATTCATAGCGTTAGAAAAAGGAGTGCAACCTTTATGTTCTCACATACAGAACATTCATTAATGTAAGTGTTAAACTTTCTTCAGTCACACAAATTAGCAAGTTTAATTCAATAAATATCAGATCAGGCACCACTCAGTCAAGGTGTGCATTAATTTTACAACATTCCTTTCCTCTTAACTATTCTGGCTTATGTTGTATGCCTTGAAATGTGAATATTCTCATAGTTCCAACTAGTTAAATGAAGAATTTCCCCAAAACTAGTCTTTTAAAAACTGGTTATCTATTGTTCCTTTTGATGGGAATGGGTACAAAAGATATGCTCTGCATTATTTCCACTTACTAAACAACATAATGCTCAATTCAATGTAATTAGTTAAATTTAATTCCTTCACTTTCCAAAAATTTCCTCAATTTTCCAACTGTTCAGTAACCTTTCTCCTTATAGTTGTCATGGAAATGAAGATTCTCAAGAGGGAAAATTTAAAAGATTTGAAAATCCTTGACATTTCTGAGGACTCATAGTATATCTTTCTAGTTGACTCTAGGAGTAGGCCTTATTAGAGCTATGGGGTGAGATTTTGATGTTTAAAGTCTATCACCCACTCCTAATCTGTCCCAATGACATTTGAGCTATGACATGATGACAATAACCAAAAGGGAATGAAATACAATTTTTATTAATAGCTACTATGTGCTCATTGCACCCTATTGCAATCCTTTTCTGATAAATGAAGCTGCAGCACAAGTCCAGCTAAGCAGAAATTTTCACTTTGCAGCATCCAGAATGCTTAGAATGGAGGTCAGAGTACCAGTGTCTCCCATTGAGTCCTCAGTAACCAGCCACTGGATTAAAATGCAGTGTATAGAGTGTTTCCTAGTGAGTGCTCATGGGATCCAGTCCATCGAAGGAAAGGCAAAGCAGCAAGAGTGGACAGCGGAAGAAGTTGAACAATGATGCAGACCCTGTGTATCCTTAGATGATTTCAAGGGGACATTCAGAGGTTTCCTGAGGTGAGCTAAAACTGTCAGGATTTTCTCATACTTTGTTATTGGCTGTGGGTTGTCTTAGAGAGGAAGGGGATGGGGATGGCTCTCTGTAATGGAGGCAGTCCCCAAAGTAGCTCTTATTAAAGTCCATTTGCTTATAATAATCCAGATGGGTGGAGAGTCTGAGCAGTGTATCAGAGTAGTGCCCATCATGCCAACATGGACAAAATGGGCTGTGCTGATTCTGAGAGACTGTACTTATACTGGAAGCCAGATACAGAAGAGACCATTATGTGCATGCAAGAGGGGAAAATGGGAGGGGCCTGCACCTCTTTTAGGTCATCATGACTGTGTCTGCTAGTTAAATATCACTGCTCTCCACCCTGAATTACAAATGCAGTGATTAGTCACTCCTGTATTCAGCAAATGTTAGGTGAAGCACTGGCCCAAAGTGATTGTTCTCGCACATTTTTTCCTATAAGCTGAGGCAATCTGGTGGAGGGTGTAAAAAAAAAAAGGGCTTAACTCTTTAGTCCATTCAGCATTCGATTCTGGCTTTATGTATTCGTTTCACTTGTACATATTGAAAATGAAAATCAATAATTTTAAAACTCAAAATATGGTTTTAAACACATAGTTTATAGGTTTTCCCCAATACAGCATTTCAGAGAATGTTAGGGTGTTGATTAAATGGTAAATTTAAAGGGAGATTAAAACGGGCTTTTTCGCTAAAGCTTCCTATAGAGTCTGTTGCTGTGCTTTGTTTCTTTACTTACTCTAAAAAGATTTTACTACCTAGTTAGTGAATGCTTAAATCTGGTGCTATAGAAAGCATGATCCTTCAAATTTTGGGTAATGAATCTTAGCAGTAAGACTAGATTCCTTGGCTTTCATTTTGTACTTAGCAGTTGCTTTTTGCCCTTTGTTGCAGGGATTATTAAGTTTCCATTTAAGTAGACTCTGGAATAATGGGAAAGCATATGGAAGAGTTTAAAAGCTGTCTTTATATCCATCTAGCCCAAAATAGCCTTGAAATACCACCCCCTGGGATGTCAACTTCACTGTCTTCAGGCAGAATCTGGCCTATTGACTGTTTTTAAGAGTTACTATGCAAAAAATCAGAAGCTTATATTTTTAATGTGCTGAAGTTAATAATATTTATCTGCAGCATGTAAGAAACTAAGAAGTACTTAAAACCTGTTTGGAGTATCTGTAACCGTTAATGGTATAATTTCACACACACACACACACACACACACACACACACACACACACACACACACACATTCCTATGTGCCCTCTACCATTTTTGTAATTGTTTAAGAGCTCTGACTTGGTCGGGCTGTCCTTGTCTGTCATGTTGAATCAAATGCTCATCTTGAACAGCAAGTATGAGAATAACAAACCGAGCTTGTCATTAGTACATTACTTTGCTGCTACAAAGCCTTGTGTTCAGGATGAGTTCTTTTTTACCTGCCTGAAAAGTGTTTCTCTTGGAGAGCAATTACATCTGATTGACATGTTTTCATGTGCCTCCAGCTCTGATGCATTTTTTTTTCCTTTGGCACACTAAACAGGCTTAGATCAAGGACTGTTATTTTATTTTATTTTTGCTCTTGTTGTTATTTTACTGCTATTAACTAAAATCAGGATACTAGAGAGTCCAGAGAAAAACTTAGAAACCTTGTAAAGTACAACTTAAAACAAATTATAAAATATGTATAAAGAAGTACACATTTTGTTGTAGGAGGTCACTAGACTAAATCAGAGCTAGAATTGCCAAAAGTCAATTGAAAGGCAAGAAAACAACAGAGTTAGGCATGTTAATGTGAGAAGCAATTTTCATTTTCTGTACAAATGTAGGTATTACCTTATTTCTTTAAAAGGTACTCATTGTGTGTCTTAGAAAAAGAAGGTGAAAACTTATTTTCCTTTCACAGATTTATTGCTGAAGTTGTGTGTAATTTTTGAACAAGGCACTTAACTTTTGTGGAACTCCTTTTTTAACATGTAAAAGAAGAGATGAACAAGATGATGTCTATTCTTCAAACTCTTAACATGTCATGATGATGTTAATTGTTTCTCGAGATGAATTTCTGACACAGGAAAGTAGAAAATAAATGTGCATAGTACTTGGTAAATGCCATTGCATGAATAACTTTATATCAACTCTGGCTAACAAAAACTAACATTGAGACTATAGCCTGTCTTCCAGACTAAAATTTTCTGGTTATAGGAACAATATCTTATGTATGTTCATGACCTTAGTGATGGCCCCTTGCCTTCCCACAACATCAGTTCTCAAAAGTGTTTGACAGATGAACAATTGAATAGTGTCTATTGTGAATTATAGTTACAGTGAGCCAATTCCTGTCTTTGAATAATTATATTTAAGAGAAATTTACTATATTCAGGCAACATTTCAGAATCAGTGACTTAAATTTTTTGTGGTTCATCATTCAATATCTCATATAGAGTCAGTTTTCATTCATATTTTAAGGGTGCTTTATAGATAAAATTTTAGATTAGAGGAGGAACTCATTTACTGGTGTTTCCACTAAGTTCTCTGACATCTCTCTTCTTTTATGCTCTGTATTTTATATTGTAAAATATTATGGATGCAAATGATTTAAATATGAGACATTGAAAATATGATAATATTAGTGTAGTAGACTCTAAAATATAAAATGCTCTGTTCTATTTTGTATGGTAAAATGCACGTAGGGCTGAGGTGATAGCTCAGTGGTATAAGCTCCTGCCTGGTAGGTCCTGAGTTCAATCTCCAGTACCAAAAACAACCCAAAAACTCATATAATGAACCTTGAGATTATTGTCTCTCTCACTATTGTCTCAAGGTGAAATAAAATCAGATATACATGTTCAAATATTACACGGTTTCTCTGATGAGAGAAACCAAGAGGGTAAATAAGGTCCAAAATGACATATATTAGTAAATGGGAATAAAATATAACACAAATTCCAATAGTGAGAAAATCTGGAGCACACACCACACAAATGCAAATCTTTATACAACGCAGTACAAGGAAGATGCCATATGTCTTCTCTCTTTCAGAGAACTTGTAGTCCATGGAGGAGATAGACCTCTAGATAAAGGGAGTGTCTTAGTCATGGGGACACTGGGATATCGCTGGGACAAAGTATCCAGTGGCCACCAACGAAAGGAGAGCCTTATTTTGGCTTGTGATTGCAGTCCACGGTCAGCTTACTCTAGGACACCACAGCCCTAGA
Source organism: Ctenomys sociabilis (assembly GCA_004027165.1). Lineage (NCBI taxonomy): Eukaryota > Metazoa > Chordata > Mammalia > Rodentia > Ctenomyidae > Ctenomys > Ctenomys sociabilis. The sequence goes on from PVKA01000894.1 coordinate 163,992, forward strand.
AGAAGAGCACAGAGGAGGAAAAGCTGCTCACCTCACAGTATTCAGGAAGCAGAGAGTCCAGGGAGAAGTCAGGCAAACAGATACATCCTTCCTGCATGCATGCCGGATGTCCATGACTCACATCTTCCTACCAAATCTATTTTTCTAAAGGAGAGTCATCTATAATATGTCCTTAACACAATTATCTTCCATAGTCCAGCCTATCAACACATAAGACTCCTGGGGAGATGTTGAGTTATAAACCATACCAGAGAAGATGTGACAAGTTATCACCCCCATAAAGTTCATAATTGGAGCAGCACCGAATGGATGGCATTATAAATTCTTCACTCCTACTTTTTATCTCAACAATTAACAATATTTTTTCCTAGCTTAAACTGCAGATATTAGCTATAGTAATCCAATATAATTTCTGAGATAAAAATCTTTTGAGATTTATTACAGGTTCAAGGTGGGACAAGTCAGAGAGGCACAGGTGGGTACTGAGCACTGCGAGCATGCGCAGGTCTGAGATGCGGGTCAGGTTGGGAGAGAGTGGGTCTACCCAAAAGAAAAAAAAAGTGGCTCTGGTATGAAGGATCTGTGTCTCTTTTCAGGAGAAAGCAATATTCAGATTTTGAAATCAATGCCCAAGTTGTTCAATAGCGTACTGGCAAAAACCCAGCACACATGCCAAGCTTCCCTCCCAGGAAGGAGAGATGCTACAGTTGTTTCAAGAAGATGTTCCCAATATGCTTGTGATTTGGGTGTAGTGACTGCACTGAACTCCAGATGTCAAAATGGATGTATGCTCTGCTTCAATGTTGATGTCTGCGCAGGGTTAATTTAAGAGCACCGACTTCTTTCTTTGTCACTCAGATTAAGAGTAAGAGTGATTAGCAGATATCCGGATTGATTAATGTTTCAGTGTTTTTGTCACTTCTTTAGGGAAAGCAGAATGTTGCGTTGTAGCACTGAGCACTAGGAAATTGTGATGAATAGTTTTGACTTCTAAATTACCTTCAGAAATTTTGCTCTACTTTGAGTTTCCTTGTAGCAGAAGGCATAAGATTTCAGAGTCACCATGGCCTTTCTGGCAGGATAGCTCCCTTCCACATTTAGCAAGTGTGGATGGAATGTCTACCATATATGTAACTTTATAAGCCCTAAAATTGTAGTAGATGGAAGGTATGGTATACAGGAGCAACTCATTTTGTGGGGAGATGCTTTGATTCTCCCAGGGAATTCACAGTCTCGTGGGTGTGGTAAAGAACCTCTGCTAAGTGGAGTGATTATAAGATATGTGTATATTAAGGGCTATGACACAGGAATGAAGTGATGTGGGCATCCCTAGCAATGAGTCAATGAACCAATGGGTGTTTAAGGGACAGCAATTAGTGGCTGTCATTGCTTCTTGTTTACTTTTCAAATTGCTTATATTGTAAAGATTTCCTAATGTAGAGGAACATCAAAGACCAACTCCAGAAGCAGGCTGTGTAGTTGACCCCCAAAACATTTTTCATTCATCTTTAGGTCACCTGGGGATTGTATATGCTGGGGAAATATATGCTGTGTGCCTTGGTGTGTGCTTGGTTTTTACTGTACATTGTTGAATAATTTAGTCAGTGATCTCAAAATCTGAACATTTGGCTTCTCCTGAAAACAGCCATAGATCCTTAACACCAGAGCCACTTTTTTTTTTTTTTTTTTTTTTTTTTGTAGAACCACCCTCCTCTGACCTGACCTGAATCCCAGACCTGCACATTCCTGCTGCGCTCAGTACCCACCTGTGCCTCTCTGACTTGTCCCACCTTGTAATATTGTCACTTAATCTCTTGTGTATGGTGTCTAACCTCCCATTAATTCCAAGGTCTGTGTGTCAGTGAATATTGCCTCTATAGGGAAGGTATACAGCAACCCTCGGGGTGGATGCATGCTGCACCAATAGTTTCCTCTAAGTTCTCTGGGTTTTTTAAAATCTACTCTGTATTTTGCTGAGTCGTTTTATCCTTTCAGTTTGTATTTATTTAAATCTGTCCTTTTACCATGCTGCAAATTCAGTTTTCTTCATCTTTCCCTTCCTACCCTTTTTTAGGGATCCATTGGTCTCACTGTGAGTGGTTCCACTTGGGGAGAAACGGTGGCAAGAAAGCGAAAGAAAGGCAAGAAGACCAAAGTGGGCTGGGGGGCTCTGGTCTGCCAAACAGGCAAAACTAATGCAACAGCACCACAAAATGATCCTTTATACTTTTGCAAAGCGTGTAGCACATGACAGAAGGTTGCCTAGTGACCAATAGCTGACCCTATCCAGAGAGGATGTTTATCCCAGGACTGACTTAGCTTGTTTGCTTTAGGCACTGAGGCCCGGTCCCACCCACACACATTTGATCAATTTCCTAGCTTCCTGGGCTTCCAACACCTTTTTGCTTATTCTTTTCCCTTTGTTCCTTTAAATAATTTCTTTAATTCATAAATTTATTCCACTGGTTTATCCTGCCTTTCTGCTTCCCTTCTTTTTAAAATCTCAATTTTGTGTTAGAGGCTTTCATATAACTTTTCATTCTTTAGGCTTATAATGGAGTAATCCAATATTCTTCTCATAGGCAAACAGCGGTTATTTTTGCTATAATCCACCTTTCTTTTCACATGGACCATATGTCTATTCACATACTGATTATACATGTTAGGGGGTGGGTTCTGAATGAGCTATTTTCTATTGGTCTATATATTTTTTTCATTTGTGTATTTGGTACAGGGTCTCACTGTACAGATTGGATTCATGGTGATCCTCCTAGTTTTAGCCTCACCAGCACTGGGAATACAGGGGTGTGCCAATACATCCCAACTAGTTTGCGCACTCAGTGTGCCCAGTGGGCAGGGCTGGCATGGCATGCAGGACTGAGGATCAAACCCTTGTCCCTGTACTTGCCAAAGCAGGCACTTAAGTCTACTGAGCTCTCTCACTGGCCTTCTTGGTCTATGTTTTTATTCTTGCCAACAAAATCTGGTTATTTTAGTTTATACTTTATACTCCAATCAATTTTTAGAATTATTAGACATCCAGAATTAAGGAAGTAAAGGTTTATTTATCTTGCAGCTAGTGAAGGCTTCAGTCATTATTCAGTTGGCTCCAAGGCAGAGTGGCATTAGGCACAGAGTAGCAATTCATGGTGGTGGCAAAGAGCAGAGCAAAAGGAGTGGCAGCAGCTCAGGCAGCTAGCAAGTCTCTCTACCCTCCTTACATTTTAATGAAAATTACCTACCTCAGGGACAGGGTGTAGCACACACACCTTATAATCCCAGAATTGGATCAAGAATAAATCACAAACTCCAGAAGCTTCCCCATGACTGCATGGGGCTTTGGGGGGACAACTAGACAAAACCATAACAGTTAATTTCAGAAAAGTTTCATGATTTTAATAATTGTACTCAAAATAAGAAATGCATGTGGCTAATTAATGTATGAAAAATTCACAATATCATTAGCCAAAATTTCACATCAAAACTGAGATATCATCTCCTACCACTTAGAGTGGTTATTTCAAAACACCAAAAAGCAACGCATGCTAGCAAGGATGTTGTTATACCTTGTACCTAGATACCCCCTCCAGCTTCATGTGCTCATAGTGGGCTTTTCAGAGGTGCTGAGATTAAGGATGTGAAGCTGCAAATGATTTATTATGGGATGCTAGCACTGAGAGTTTCCCACCCTAGATAGAGTGTAAGGGACAGAAAAAGGGGCTGCTGTTGCTGCCTGCTATTTGTCTGTCATGTCTTGTCTGCTCTGTGATGTCCCTCTGCCATTGTCATCCTGCTTTGGAGTCAGCCAATTATGGACTGAAGCCCCTACAAACTGTGAGCCAAAATAAACCTTTTTCTTCTAACTTATGGTTCATTTTATCGTAGCAATGAGAAAAGTAACTAAGACAGATGTGGAGGAAAAGGGACTCATGTGCTGTTTTTTTATGTATTTAGTACAGGGTCTAAAAAGTCTTAGTACACAGATCAGACTCATAGTGATCCTTCCTGTTTTTCAGCCTCCCAAGCACTGGGTTTACAGGGGTGTGCCACCATGCTCAGTCTCATTCACCATCTCAGTGTGCCCTGGGGGCAGAGCCAGCATGGCTATCGGGGGATTGAACCCCTGACCCTGTGTCTGCCTAAGCAGGTACAAGGACTCATATGCTGTTGATAAAGATGTAAATTAGGATGATCATTTGAGAGAATGGCATGGAAGTTTCCTCAAAAACCTAAATATCAGGACTGGAGGGATAGCTTGGTGGTCTTAGCACCTGCTTGGCCAATGCCAGCACCTGGGTTCCATGCCTGGTACCCCATGGCTTGCTGGCCCTGTACTGAGCTGGCCACCTAAACTGGGTGTGGTGGTGTACATCTGTAATCCATCACTGGGGAGAGTGAGACAGGAGGATCAAGCTGCATAGCAAGACCCTGTACTAAATAAATAATAAAAAACCCTCTGAAAATCTCATACCACCGAGATTTGCACCTATGTTTATAGTAGCACAATTTGCTATAGTTAAATCTTGGAAACAATTCAGATGCCAATCAACTGAAGAATGGATAAAGATGTGGTACCTTTTATACAATGGAGTATTATTCAGTTATAAAACAGGATAAATTTGAGTCTTCTGTCAGTAAATGGATGCAACTATAGAACATGCTCTTAAGTGAAATAAATTATACCCACAAATGCAAACATCATATTGTCTCCTTAGTGTGAGAATCTGAAAGGGAAAAATAGAATCTGAAGGATACAATAGATATTGGTGAAAGGAGCACACTTATTCAAAAGGAAAACATTGGGCAAGCAAGATAGCTCTGCAAATTAAGCACCTGCTTAGGCAAGTACAGGGACCCAGGCTCAATCCAGATACCACGTGCTTCACTGTCCTCACTCTCAGGCATGCTTTTTTTTTTTTTTTTTTTGAGCTTTTGTATTTGTGTTTATTTTTCATTTAACTTTTATTTATTTATTTTTTTTCCATTTATTTTTATTTTATTAAAATACAAATGTCAATCAGACAGTTTCAAGACACCTTAACCATACAGAGTCGATGAATTAATACATTGCAAACTGTTTTCATAACGTTTTGGTGCTGTACAAGGTGCATACATGAAATTATATTTACAGGTTTTTTTATAGCTGAATTATATCAAAGATTCAATAATTAT